>PVKS010029918.1:0-24900 GCA_004027875.1 Aplodontia rufa | reverse complement strand
CTTTAAAGAATAAAAAAAAAAATCTTTATATTAATTGAACCAAACATCTGTCAGGAAGCCATTTATAAATCTTCCTTCTATACCTCATAGGACTTGGCCGTGAGTTGGATTATAGGGAGAGGAAAAGAGGGCTGTGGGTCCCGGGCACTGACACATCTCACATTGGGCTACTGATTCATTTCTTTGGGTTGTTTTCCAGTTATCAAATACTTTTCCTTCCTCCCTACTAACATTTCCTTTTCATGGGAACTGAATTCCTGAACAACGACTTGAACAGGAATAGTGTTCTGCACTTTAGATTTGGGAAGTGACCAGTTTCCTGTGCCAGAGAAAGCTCTGTGCCTGAGAATATTATCTATGTACTGTACTTTGGGCCTCCCCCTTTGCCTTTTCTTTCATTGTACTGTGTTATTTATCTGCTATCAATGTAAATTCCTGACCAGCACAATGTGAAGTATTATATCAGAGACACAATAGTCTACTGACAGCTCAGTATAAATATTTGTATAAAAATAAAAATAAGGCTAGGTAGCCAATGTCCCACTAAGGAAAAAAATTTCACAAATATGCTAATGTAAGCTTGTGAACTGCTGTTAGAAATAATACTTTCTTCCATGGTGATCACCATCTGACACTGTGAAATGCATTTTTATATGTCATGGTGCCAGAACAATTGTGGGATATTTGAAGTCTTTTTTATTACTTTGTTTTAATTTTTCTCCCTTCTTTGTTAACCTCATTAACAGTTCATTGTTTTTTTCTAGTGTTGAGTGCCTTTACAAACATAATGATCTGTCATGTTGGAATACATGTTGGTTTGATTTTTGTAAACCAGTCCGTGCAGTTGTCATTGTTTAATTGTTCCTTTGGTGCTACAAAGGGTGAACAGTGTGGTGAAGAACTAAGGAGGCTTCAGGAGTAATGGTCACGGGACGTTTCTGAAGGGGCTGTCTCAGATTGGCCCGTCCTTTTCCTTTGCCAGCCTGTATGATTCTCACCCACACTCAGGCCTGTAGCATCTCACTGAAATAAAAGCTATGCTCCAGCCATGCTTCATATATGTTGCCCAAATTTTATTAGTACTTTGTATTCTTTTAAGACCTGTCAAGGATTGAGGAGGCAGACAGCAATCTCTGTTAGAGATTTTAGTTTTATCCTGAATGAATTTTTTTCCCTACCTTGCGCTCTTGGTGAATTTCCAAGTTTCTGGAATGTTTAAAAAGCAAATGTATGAATAGAAAGATTGACATGAATGCACAACTTTTGGGGATCAGACTGGAATCCTGAACTGAACTATCTAGTACAATGTGAAAGATCCTGTATTTTAAGACTACAGACAGCCCCCAATTTAGAATCGTTTGACTTAGGAGTCTTCTATTTAAGGATTGTGTGAAAACCTTATGCATTCAGTAGAAACCACTCTTTGAATTTTGAATTTGGATCATTTCCCTGGTAGTGCTATGCAGTATGGGCCATTTGCAGTGCTGGACCGTGATTTTGAGCCCAGCGCCCAGTCAGCCACGTGATCCCACCTGATCATGAGGGGCAATGACTCACACTCACAAGGGACCGTGTTGTAAGCAAGGATGTTCTCTAGGGTAGGTGGACTAAATGCATTTCTGACTTAGGACATTTTCAGTTTGCAGTGGGTTTGTCAACACGTTGCCCCCACCATAAGTTGAGGATCATTTGTAAACACAATTAATTTTCCACAAGGTTCTGAATTATATTTGTTTTGACATCGAGGAATTATCCAGAAGTTAGAATCCCTTGAATTGATTTGGTATCAACAGAGGAACAAAGAGGAGAAGGCAGCAGCTTTCCCTTTTAGGTTTGTTCTTTTGAGTGTTAGTAATAATTATAACCAATGAAAGGAAAAGACCTATGGCTGTGAACCTAGCTAGCTTTACTATGGCAGCAGCTGCAGTATCAGCTGACACTCAACTGGGTCCTGATTGTGTATTTGCTATGCAGAATGCCAGCTAAAGTGACCTCCATGTAATCCTCCCCATCTCCTTGCGAGGCAGGTATTGTTACTAACAGACTTAGTGGGTGAAGTAACTGAGACCTGGAACCTTTAGTCTCCTGTAAATGCTCACCACTGAACTAATCTCTGCCCCAGGAGATACCTGTGCTTGTGTTATGTGCTGGGTGGATATTTCTAGGTGTGTTGGGGCAAGAAGGCGGAGAGTTGATTTTAAAGGGCTTCCATTACACAGCCCGCTAAAAACACTATACGCTTACTAGTCTTTCCTTTGTTTAATTAACTTCTCTCTAGACTTGGGTGTATCCATAGCCATTCTGGAAAGAGATGTTAATCACCCCAAACAATATAAGGAACATAGGATCTTCATGAATCAAAGGATATTTGGAGTGAATATGCTGAGTTTATTGCCCAAAAGTTATCTCATTAAAAATATAGCCTAGGGGCTGGAGCAGTGGCTCGGTGGTTATGGTGCTTGTCTGGCATGCACAAGTACATGGGTTCAAACCCAAGCAACCCACATACACAACTAAGTGTCAGAGCAACGAAAGCCATGTGAAAAACTCAATAAAAATTGATTCTTTGTCTCTCTCTCTCACTGTCCTTCTCTCTTTAAAAAAAAAAAAAATATATATATATATATAGTCTAAATTAAGAATAAGAAGTTGTTGTGATCCTTTTGAAACCTACCTTTATGCATGGCTGCTCAAGCTGGCTCTTGCAAATATCACTTCTAAGAGTTAGCATCTCATTTAATATTAGATTCTCTGGGAAATGAAAGGTTAGTAAGTAAAATAGACAACAATTTTCATAGGTTATTTTTGAGTTTTTAACTTTTTCCCTCTCTCCACGATGGGAGTACTTTTTCACTCAAACACTTTAAGGTTAAATGCCATTTTAAAAGTTAGAACTCTGGAATGACTAGTATAAAAGTTTATAGGAGCCAAAAGAACCTTAGCAAGATTGTGAATACAGAGATTTCCAAGTCACAAAAATGAGCAAAATATGCTTTGTATTAAGAAAACATAAAATTAATGTGGGATTGTCTGGAGTTTAACATTCAAATTTGGTGTAGAAGATAATAGGGAAGAGTGGTGACTTTGGCAAACAGAAGTGATCATGTTGTCCCTTAGTTAGCTCTATCCTGTTACCATTTGGGAATGCGGATAAGCCCTGTGCTGGGTTTCTCCAGTTGTTTGAACAGAGGCTGTTATTATTGACTGTGTGAATGCTTTTATTTTCTCTTTTAAATGGTAGCAATAAAATCAATGTTTTAACTGCATTGTGCTGTGCTAAAAAATACTTTTGTTGTTTTTGACCTCTACATTAGACCAGTTCATTTCTGAACAACAATGGAAAATTAAATATTCTATTAAAATAATATTTTTACAGGTCAAGTTGTGAGGCAAATTTATAAGAATTGAAATCGAAGAAAATGAAACAAAAATTAAAAAAATAAAATTTAAACAAAACCAAATAAGAAAAAAACATACTAAAATTTACATTTTTGTAGTATTTTACTATAGCCATCTCAATGTTTCCCAATTTTCACTTTGACTTTTTTTTTTAAAGAGAGAGAGGGATAGTGAGAGAGAGAGAGAGAGAGAGAGAAGAGAGACAGAGAGAGAGACAGAAAATATTTTATTTAATTTTTCATGTGGCTTTTGTTACTCTGACCTTTCATTATGTATGTGGTGCTGGGGTTTGAACCTGCATCCTTGCGCATACCAGGCAAGTGCCGTAACTGCTGAGCCACTGCTCCAGCCCCTCACTTTCACTTTTCATAATGTCATGCATAGCTTAATTCAGTAAATAATGTTTCTGATTTCTCTTCATCTTCTCCAGCTTCACTAAGGGCTTTCTCAGTCATTTAACCATTAAACTTCTTTAAAATCTTTTCTCTTGTGTGTAATATACCTGTCACATGTGAACCCATTTTTTCCCCCTGAAAACTTCTGAAGAATACAGTTTTGTTATATATATATACATTTGTTGTTTATTGAGGTCAGAGTACACTAAAAATGTTTTAATTGTCTTCAAATCCTGGCCTTGAGAGGTTTATTTATTTCTTTTTCTTTAATGATAAGATGAAAAAATATCTTCATCTATCTTCTAAGATGAGTGAAGTTCACTTGGAACTATTTGTTGATCTGAAAAACAGTGGAATATCTTTTGGTGGGAAATTGAGCAGACATTAAAAGTCTCTCAGTAACAGCGACATAACAAGTCCCTTTAGCTATGTGTGACAGTAAAGAAATGCTGACAGAGGATTTTCACTTGGGATCTTGGCCTGCAGTCTTCTCTGGGCATTTATTTGAGTAATCCAGGTGTGCTATTTCAATGGCTTCTAGAGTGGCCAATGCCCTCGAAGGGGTGTCTCAGATGCTAACCATTTACTAACCAAAGATTTATTATTCTGTAAGCTTTTGTAGTTTCGTATATCTGAAATGTTTTCATTGACAGTTGTGTAACACACTAATGCCTGTTCCAGAGAAGAGAAAATACTGCTCATGTGGACATGTGGTCTGTTGGGGAGCAGATGTGCAAACCAACATTATTTATAGCTGTTGTGCAGTGAATCTGAGTGCGAAAGACAAGACACTGCTCAGCATCCTAGAGTGTACAGGACAGTCCTGCAGACCAAAAGAATTACTCAGCTCCAAGGGTCAGTGGTGTCAGGATTGAGGCACCCTGCCACATGTGCTGGAAAAGGCGATCATGGGATATCCTGTGTTCCAGCTTGCTCATGAATATTTGGGAAAGTCAGTATTTGGACTTCCCATTCTCTAGAATAGTGATAATAAATTTCTATTGTTTATGAATTACCCAGTTTAAAGTATATTTTTATAGCAGTTTGGATGGACTAAGATAGGCCTTGTGGACCTGGGCAAGGTGTCTATATTATATTGTTTGAATATAAAATTTTGTATTTGAAGATTTTTTGTGCTGGAGTGTCATAGGCTGGTTTACATTTTAAAAATGATCACTGGCAGTTGCATAGAGAATGGGTTTTAAGGAGACAAGAAGAGAGGGTAGAAGTTAATAATGGGAGTCTGAAACCCTAGACCAGGACAATGATGGTAAGATAATTATAAAAATATCTTGAGTTTGCAATTTTTGTTATTTTCCTACGTGATTGGGTTTCACGTGTTTGATAGTAAAAATGAGATTGAAGAATAAATACTGTGTCCTTTTCTTAGGGACTAATTAGGAAATGGAGAGGGGGGATAGTGAATCTCCTCACACCGAGCCTTAGGTATACAGCTGGTATAGAGCAGTTTTACAGCCAGACTAGCAAAGACAGAGGTGGGGAAGAAAAGCAAAAGAAGTTGCCTGTGTGAGAAGTGATGCCCTGGATGTAGCAAGAGAAAGGTGGGGTTTAATTAAACAGTAGCATTGAGTATACCGATTTATGTTGATGAATCTTGAATACTGGAGAGCCCTTGTAATTATTATCTTTTTTTTTTTTCTTCAGTGCTAGCAATCAAGCCCAGGGTCTCACACAGGCTAGCCAAATACTTTACCATTGATCCACATCCTCTTCCCTTTTAAAAAAAATTTATTTTGAGACAAGGTCTCTCTGGCTTGCCCAGCCAGGCCTCAAACTTCTGGTCCTCCTGCCTCAGCCTCCTAAATAGCTAGGATCACAGGCATGCCCCACTGTGCCTGACCTAACTTCTTAACCTTTTAATATACCAGATAATTTACTATTTGTTGTGTATTACCAGACTCTTTCCACCAGGATATAAGCAGGAACTTTTGGCTGTTTTGTTTATTGATATGCCCATATGCCAAGACCAGTGCTTCCCAAGGAGTGGCCTCCAGACATTTGGAGTTTTGCGAAAACCTGTCAGGAGATATGCAAGGTCAAAATCATTTTCATAGCAATACTGAGACATTACTTGCTTTTTTTTTTCTTTTTAAATCATGCTGGCATTTGCACCAATGGTGCAAAGGCAATGGTGTGTGAAATTGTTCATGCTTTAGAGTGAATCAAGGCAGTGGCACAAGACTTTATTCAAAGTAGTCACTGTGGACTTCACCATTGCCCACTCATGGAAGTAAGGGAAAGAGGATTGCTTAAGAATATTCTTAATAAAACAGTGAAGATGAATTTTACTAAAAATTGTAGACTACTTTTACTAAAAAGTATAGACTACCTTGTTTTTAATACCCTTGTGTATCCATAAGCATTTTTGCTGCATACCTAAGTATTTTTTCTAACAAACTATGATTTTATTTAAATTCTATTGAAACACATGCTTACTGGATGTACTGTGCATAGTTGGAACTTTGTCTTTTGCTTTTCATAGTAGAAGCTTTATTTCCAAGATTTTCTTTTTTGTCCTTTTTTTTCATTCGTTCAACATAGTCTTACATATTGGGGGGAATCGTTGGTACATATTCATGAATATATGGATATTGACTAAGTAAATTAATACTGATCCTAGTTCATGGTCTCCCCTCTTTGAACACTCCCTGTTCCCATATTTCCCCTACTTTACCCCCATGTTAGTTGGGCTTCTCATGGGAGTCGAGAGTTCCCAGCTGCATTGATAACCCCCCTAATTCCTCCCTCCAGCTGCCTTGATAATCACCCTAATCCCTCCCTCCCCTCCCTGTCTCCCTCCCTTCTTTCCCCAGCTTCATAGTTATGGTTCCCCCTGTTTATGTAAAAATTTTGCCTATGTTGAGGTTTTAATTGAGCTTAGCTAGCTTTTGATATGTATTAGATTATATTCTAGCTTCCACATATGAGAGAAAACATTTGGCCCTTAAGTCTCTGAGTTTGGGATATTTCACTTAGCATAATTTTTTCTATCTGCATCCATTTGGCTGCAAATGCCATATCGTTCTCTCTAACAGCTGAGTAGAACTCCATTGTGTGTATATATACCAAGTTTTTGTATCCACTCATCCAGTGAGGGGCATCTGGGTTGGTTCCATGGTTTAGCTATAGTAAATTGAGCTGTTATAAACATTGATGTAGCTGTGTTTCTTTAGTATGCTGATTCTAGCTCTTCTGGGAAAATACCCAGGAGTGGGATAGCTGGGTCATGAGGTAGTTTCAGCCCTAGTTTTTTGAGTATTATGACGGTCTCCAGGAAATAAACTCATATGATGGTTTGAGTTGCTATGGAACATCATATTTACTTGAAATAACAACTGCAGGACAAACTATGGTTACCGTTAAAACAGAGTTTTTGAGTGTTTGGCAGATATTTGCCAATAAATAAATAAATAAATAAAGCGAGCCTGTCATTTCAAGGAAAACAACTGATCCTGTTAGTTGATGATAATAGAATTGAAGCTCTTCAGTGGATTTTGAGTTTTGGAAAATCTGTGTCCATCTCTGTGAGTTTGACAGCTTCCTGTTACTTACCTTTTTTGATTAACTGACTTGGTATTAATAAATGTGATGTTCCTTTCAACATTGTGTAATGAAATATGACAATATTTGGAAGATAGCTGTAACTTGTACTGAATAATTACACAAAAAATCATGCATGGGTAAAATATCCTTCAAAATGTAAGACAGACCAATAGATTTTGTTTTAACAGAATGAAAGTTAACTGATAACGGTTTCTGGCTCCATACTACAACTAACTTTAAAGAAACTACCACTTACTGAGTTTCGGTATTGCATACTCTTCCCCTTATCATCTGTGTTTCTGTACTAGGTTGTGTTTTCTTCATAGAGTTCTATCACAACCACATATAACAACAAATCAAATTATAGCTTCCATGAGAAATCAGCTGTCTTCTCTTCAGCTAGGCATTAAAGAAATTTGTGAACATCTAAAATAATCCCATACTTTTCACTGAAATTTTTGGGAATAGTTTTTTTGAAAAAATGATGTGTTTTTATGTTGATGTGCAGTGAGCTTGTAAACTTTAAAATTTATAAACAAATGTATTTATTAATTAATAATTATTACATTCCTTACATTTAACTTCTAATATATCAAGCAGTCTTCAGTTCGTCAATTCATGTATCTCTTTTATCTTACTGGATTTCTAACGCTTTTGAGCAGTTGACCACATCCTTGTTCTCAAAGTCTTCTCTTTTCCTGGCTTTTGTGACACCACACTCTTGGTTTTGTACCTATCTTACTGGAAGCCTGTTTCTACCTTCCTTGGCTTCACTTTTTCTGCTTTCATCTCTAAATGATTGAGTGCCCTAAGTTCTGTCCTGGGGCCCTTTGTCTTCTTCATCTACGTACTTTCTCCAGGGGACAGCGTCTGGTTGTCTCTTCTTCCTCCTCTTCCCCTAGGTTATGTCTTCCTGCAGTGACACTCAGCTCTGTGTTGTCAGCCCTGATACCCCTTCAGAAATGCTCAGATGGTACAGCTAACTCCCTACTTAGGATCTTCATATAGAGATCTCAACAGGGCCACAGCAAGATCTGACTCTCTCACCCTGACCCTTCTCCTATTTCAGTCTTCCCCATTCTGGTGAATGACACCATATGTTTAAGGCAAATTCAATGACAAGCTTTTTCATTTATTAAGACCTTGTCACTAAGGAAAACAAAAACTTACCTCCCAAAGTATTGTGATGTGACAATATTGTTTTAAGCCCAAAAGAGAAGAGGAAAATACTTACACTTAATTTTTATTTTAAATTTATTTTCATGAAATTTTCCTACAACAGTCTAGCCCTTCTTGACACTTTTCCCTTTTTGCCATTATATATAAAATATTCTCATCTCTATCCATACTAAGTAGCCATATTTCCTAGATGATAAGATATTGGTAGGATAAATCTGAAGTTGCAATATTTGTAGGAATAATAGGGTTTAGTACCTGTATGATATTATGTGATTCATATTGGTGCCATGTGTCTACAATCAAAAGTGTAAATGAATAAAACCCATGGGGCTTTTTAGAATGACCTGTGATGTGACCTGTGATTATGTTTCGGATCCGAAGTGTCTCCCCCGCTTCCTGGCTGTCACGAGCTGAGACTTTCCTCCAGCCCGTCCTTCTGCATGATGTTCTGCCTCACTCGGGCTCAGAGCTCTAGACAGAAACCTCTGAACTATGAGCTGAAATAAACTTTTCCTCCTTTAAGTTTTTAATGCCAAGTATTTTGGTCATAGCAATGAAAAGCTGACTAACACGGCACCTGACTGATGAAAGGAATGGGAAGGACGGAAGGGAGGGAGACTGGAAGGGTGAAACCGGAAGAAAGTGTGTTCTGAGAATGAAACTCTTGGAGGCTTTGCTTTACTACTGAACTAGTGGCAGCACAGATGTACAAACGAGGAGGCAAGAGACTGTGGTCATCTTCCTCTTCTGTCTTCATGAGTTCCTTCTTGTTTTTTGACCTCTTGGTAGCAAATTCATGACATTTTTAGAGTCATGAATTTATGGCGTTTACCATGTGCCTTTACCAAATAAACGATAGAAGGAAAATAATACAGCCAAGGTGAAAAGAAAACAGAGACTTGCGCTCTGTGTGGGAAAAAAATGGCCCATGACTGGAGTAGTCCCTAGGAATCTGTTGCATGGTGCCATTGCTGGTGGAATACTGCAGAACGGAGCGTGTGCCGAGATACCTGTGAGCTGAAAGGTCCTCTGGAGGGGCATCTGCCAGCCTCACTTCCTCCAAATGCCACAGCTATCTGATCTCACCCACCTGTGTCTGTATTTCCCAAGTCTTCAAGATGATCATGACCAGGGTATTTAGGCCAGGGTGTAATTTTTGCGGGTTGGGGTGAGGAGGCAGTCCTCTGGCAGGGGACCAAAAACCCCATGAAGTGGGGTGAGAAGGTGATGTACAGAGGTAACCATTATTTGAGTTCAGAGTCAAGATGAAATAAGTGAACCTGTTTTCCCCTCTAAAGAGCCACTTACGTGTTTCTCTAAGCCAGAATTTTTTTTTTCAGTCTCTGGAAGAATAAACATAAAGGATTGTCCATCAGAGGGTGGTCTCTATGTGTCACTGAGGAGTCCTGCTCAGAGTGTAGCTTTCTGAGTCCTAAACTAGTCTGCTGAATCAGACCTTCCAGGAATAGGGTTAGGAATCGGCACTTAGGAGAAACTCTCCAAGTCTTAAACATAGTTTGAGAAGCACTGGCATTAAAAGCTATTTTCCAATGCTTATTTTCAAATGTACTTGTGTCAAGATAAAGATTATCTAATTCCAATGAAATTACAGACTGGCAATAATAAATGAATGTGGCATTAAAGCAGTGTGTAAAATTTCTCATGTATTTTCGTGACTAGGTTATTAATGCTTTCTTGATTGACATGAGGATAAAATGCCTAATTTCCAAGTCTGAAAGAACTCTGTGGATACTGATTCTGAAAAACATGTATTTATTTTTGTTTTCAGAAAGAAAGACTTAAAAAACATTTTCTAAAAAATGTCATCAGTGTTCATGATTCTGCACACCCAATAAACCATCTGAATATGCCTTCGATGTTGTATAAAATGAGGCCCTTAGGAAAAAAAATGCTCGGTCAGAGATGGTAGCTCCATTCCTTGGGGCTGAACCTCATGGCCAGAGGCATGGCTCCAGGGAGCAGAGAGAGAGAGAGAGTCCAGGGCAGATACAAAATATGTAGCCCAAATGCACACCCCCAATGACCCACCTGCTCCAGCCACACCCAACTGCCTTCAGTTGCCGGTTGATAGGGGATGGACTCACTGATTGGGTTAAGGCTTTCATAACCCAAATGTTTCACCTCACCCTTTGTGTTATCTCTCATATGAGCTTTTGGGGTACACCTTTCATACAAACCATAACAAACACAAAGAGCCCCAATTCTTCAACATCAACTGAATTAAATACTATTGAATATAACCTTCATTTTTACTTGTGATACAACATTTTACCTTTTATCTGAAGTTAGATATAAATGGCCAAGGAAAATGATTATGAGTCCCATTTTAATTCTTAATTTTTGTTTTGTTTTTTCTTCAGTATTTTGCAAATGCTCACACCACATACTCTCTTTAGCTCTTTCTGTTTAGTCTTCAAATAACACAGATGGTTTACTTCTCTGGTTTACATTTTACATTGACCACATGGTAAACAGGTTACCTCTCATGCAAGCAAAACTTAAACGTCACCTCTGCAATTATAAACCTTTTCTTCATAAACAGAGCTCAGGCACATTCTGAAACCAAAAGCTTAAAGCTATAAAGTAGTAAAATGGAGTCAAAATACCAGTTAGAAGGGAACATATAAACGAATAGGGTACACCACATCTTCATCTGACAGTTTTTTTAAATGTCTTTATCTTCCGTGACAGTATGGAATATTTTGTTTAATTATATACAAAAGGAAACCTGGAAATTGCTAGCATCTCTGATGGAGCGTTTGTTTTTCCTGAGGGCCTTATTTTATACAACATCGAAGGCATATTTAAATGGTTTACTGAGTGTGCACAATCATGAACACTGTTGACATTTTTTTAGAAAATGTTTAAGTCTTTCTTCCTGAAAACAAAAATAAACTCATGTTTTCAGAATCATCCTTTAACAATCTATCCACAGAGTTCTTTCAGACTTGGAAACTAGGCATTTAACCCTCCTATCAATCAAGAAAGCGTTAGTAACCTAGTCACAAAAATATATATATCTATATTTTGTATCTGCTTGGAGTTTCTCTGTGCTTCCTGGAGCCACCCCTTGATCTGCTTCCCTCTACCACATGCTTCCACCATGATGTTCTGCCTCATCTTGAGCCAAGAGGAATGGAATCAGCCTTCTATGAACTAAAACCTCTGAAAATGTGAGCCCTCAAAATAAAGATTTCCTCCTAAAAGTGTTCTTGTCAGGTCTTGGTAGCAGCAATAAGAAAATTGACTAACAGTGTTCTTTCTCCTTTTTTGGTGGGTATTGGGAGTTGAATCCAGGGGTACTTTACCACTGAGCTACATTCCCAGCCCTTTTTAAATTTTTTATTTTGAGACAGCCTTGCTAAGTTATTGAGGCAGGCCTCAAACTTGCAATCCTCCTGCCTCAGCCTCCCAAGTCACTGGATTTCAGGCTGGGGCTACTAGTTTTGATACATCTTTATGCTGTTGTAGTTTTAGAATCCAAAATATGAACTGGTGGAATCAGGAATAAGGGTGGTGTTGAAGTTCATGCTAGGAGTGGGGTCTTGGGATTCATTTGTTTGATTTCTTTTCAGTAGTTTTTTTTTTTTCTTAACAAAAGTTGTAACATACTGAATATTCTGAAAATAAGGTGTATAAGGTCTCCCTTCTACCACCTGGGTGTAACCACTGTTTGCATTTTGGCATATGCTAGCTATTTTTTAGTGTATGAATAGACACTGACATTATACATGTGTGTAGCTGTATGTGTATTTTTATGTGTGCACATACATGTGTGTATGTATGAGGTATGCCACTTAATACATGGTGACACCAGACAATATTTTATGAACGTGTGTTCTGTATACATGCATACATGTGTATGCCCATGTAGTTTTCATCCTATTCTGTTCATGACTCTACCATTGCCATAATCCAAGATCCTTTCATTTGCACATACCGTAATATATTTAGTGATTCCTCTTTGGTGGGCTTTTAGGTAGATTCCAATTTTTCTACTTCTGTCATTAAATACTCTGAAACTCTTTGTCTGAATATTGTTTTAGAATAAATTTCTAGAAGTAGGATTTCTAGATGAAAATAAATGCCCATTTAAAAATTTGCGATAGAGTTGGGGATATGGCTCAGTGGTAGAGCACTTGCTTAGCATGTGGAAGGTCCTGAGTTCACTTCCCAGTACCACAAAAATAAATGAATAAATAAATAAATATTTAAAAATTTGAGTCGTATTTATTGTCCAGTTGTCCTTAGAAATGTGCTGTTTTAAACTTTCACTAGCAATGCTTTACAGGTGATCATTTTGGAACATTATGAACAATCTTGGGGCATAATATAGAAGAATCAGACTGTGGTCTGGGTGATGTGGAGGTAACTATGGTTTAGGATCAAATGCATATCAAATTGTTACTTTATACACATTTATGATTGTGCAACAACTTAACTCCTTAGTAAAAATTTTTAAAAAAGGTATGATTCTTAGCTTAGTTTTTATTTGTTGGATGTAATAGCCAGAGATTCCCTTGTGCTTCTGTATGCCCTGAGGAGTTCACCCAGAGGACTGTGTACAGTCTTGTGCTAACTTGCAGGTAGTGGCAAACTTCTCAAGACAGACAAGGAGTGGTTTATTTATGTATTTACTTATTTGGTGGTGCTGGGATAGGATCCAAGGCCACCAGTGTGTCCTTTACCACTGAGCAACATCCTTAGGCTTAGGAAAGCTCTTACCTGGTCACTGTGTAGTTAATAGATGATGCCTTGAGAGTATAAACACATTTGCTAGATGGAATGTCCCTTTTCCTTTTAAAACTATTCTTTTAAAGCTCGATATACATTAATCATCCTCCTCAATATAGGCATTAGTCAAAACTTAATGGCCATTGAGAAGTCCCCTACCCCTTACTCTCTGGGGATGGAGCCCTGGGCCCTAAGCCTGCCAGGCAGGTGCTCTTCCTCCCAGGTACACCCCAAGCCTGACTCTGATGTTTGAAATGTGAATGTGTCATTTATCTAGCACAGGGAAATGAAAACCTCTGACCTGAACCCAGAGGTTTAAATTCTGGCTTCCTGAAAGTGTGTTTGGTGGGGGGGGATGAGGAAAGGAAATTATTTTATTCATTTTGAAACTGAAAATAGTTATTGGCAAGGATGTGTATGTACGTATATGTGTATCTATTTCTGACCCTCAGTTCTGATGGAGTCACTTCAGAATGCCTGGGTCTTTTTTTTTTTTAACTAGAAATACCATTTTTTCCCATTAGATTTTGGTCTTTTTATACTTTTCAGTGCTTATAAGTTCAGGAAACACCTGGCTGTAAATATTTACCCCCAAACTTTGAATGCCTAGTGGATAAATTTGGTTCATCTAGACTAAATCATTTTTGGTTCTGCTCAACATCATAAAGGGAGTTTAATTCTCAGGTAGGAGAGCAATGCACAAGGGTTACACATATTCCAACAAAACTGTGTTAGGCATCAGTCAAAGCTTAATGGCCATCATTTTACTCACTGTTGGATTTTTGAGCTTTGGGGTTTTTTTTTTAAATGAATGTAACTCTGATCAATACCCAGTCATATTTTATGAACCTAATGTTACCTTCATAATGTCTTTTCTTGTTTCATGCAGGCATTCTTACACAGAATGAACCAGTGTGCTGCAGCAAAAGTTGACAAGAATGTAACAGAGGAGACAGTGAAGGTGAGGAGGTGCCTAGGCTCTCCCCAATCATGAGTTCCTCACAGATGAAATGTTACCCATAGGATGCTTCTTCTAGGCCCTTCAGGGTGTCTTCAGTTCCACTGTTAATAATGTGCAAAAAAGGAACTAGAGTTTAGATAAAGGGAGGTTAAAAGCATAGTACATAAGGCATAGAGAATTTTTTTTTTTAAATCAAGGTCTTGGAAACATTTGCAAAAAGGAAGGAAAAAGATTTCCTAGAAAATAAGACTAAGAACTTCAATGTCTAGGAGAGGGAGGTTGAGCAAGGTGTCAGACGATTGCTAGAGGTTGTTCAAGAAGGCAGATGTGGGCAAATGTGACTTCCTATGTCTGGGCTAGCTAAAGAACAAGATTTGGATGGTTAGCTGCAGTTCAGCAAAGAAAGTCCATGTGATGTCTTTAAGTCAGATGCAAATGTATAAACATTTTCTTTTAAAATGTAGTGAAAGGATGCTGGGGATGTAGCTGAGTGGTAGAGCAGTGCTTAGCTTGCACAGGGTCCTGAGTTTTATTCCCAGCAATACTACACACACACATACACACACACACACACAAACACACACACACACACAAACACACACACACACACACAAACACACACACACACAGAGTAGTGAAAAAAACATTGTGAAGAAAAAAATGGCAAAAGGAAACTAATTATGCTATAGGGATTATTCATTTAAATTGCATAAATCATTGTTGGTATTGATGGGAACTTACATATTTTTTTTTTTTGGGCCAAGAATAAGAAACATTCCTAAGGATTTTTAGGTTCTTCTGACCTTATTTCTTCATAATTTAAAGGCTTTTTAAAAATTTTTATTTTTATTGGTACATTATGATCATACATAGCAGTGGGTTTCATTGCTACATATTTGTTCATGCACATAATATAAATTGGTAAATTTCATTTCAAAATTTCCTGCTGTGGGAATATTGTAGTTCATGAGCAAGTAAAAGCAACCTATGATTCAAATGGACTAGAAGGGGCCCCCGAATGGAAGAAAAGGTTCCACGCAGTGATTCAGGGAGGCCAAGAAGTTGCTAGATCTGCTCCGGTGATGCCCTCTGCCTCCAGGTTTTCAGCCTTACCCCTGAGCTGGCTCCTCCCACGGCTTTAAAGCACCCTCCCTGTAGCTGTCCCAAGGGTCATTTCTACACACACAGCACCTTCCAGAGAGAAAAGGACTGTCAATTTCAGATGCTCTTCTTAGGAGCAAAGACACCCTCCCCCCAGAATCCTGCCCACAAACCTGTTTACACTTTTACCTGTAGCCCATCCCAGGAAGCAGGTGGGAATCTTGTTTGGATTTGGAAACTAAGAGTCTATAAGAAGACCCCCAGGCTTTTAGCATAAAAACACAGTACATGATCAGGCCGTTTAACAAGATATGGATATGGGGGAGAACAAACCAATGGAAGAAATAATTCTGTCTTGAAAATAAAGACTACAAAGTGGTGTTTGCCACTAAGCCACTGAATACGAGTCTAGACTTCACAAGAAGTCAAGGATTAAGGAAGAGACAGGAGGTATATGTTAGCCATGCACAAAAATGGTTAAAAGCATCTCCCCAGAGCCAGATTCTACTTTCTGTCACATACTACCTATGAGAGGTGGGCAAATGACTTAGGCTTTCTCTGCTTCTGCTTGCTCTTCCGTACACAAGAATAGAATATTCCCAAAGCGTGAAGTCCAGACAAAAGCTGGATTCTGTCTGCAAACTGAGGGAAGGAATGAATGTGGGTAGCTATCCAGGGAAGGTTTCAGCTTGGCGAGAGAGTACTGTATCCTCATAGCCTGCTGCAGAGGTGGTCTTCCCTTTCTTATTGATTCATTCATTCATTCATTTTTGCCGAGACTGCCATATTGGGAGAGGGAGATAGAGCCAAAAAGCAACTTTTTTCCTTTTTTTCCCTTGCTCTTTTTCACTTGCTTTACTCTTGCACTTGCCCATTTCTTTTTTTTTCTTTTAACAGATGTTGTTCTCGAACATTGAAGATATCCTTGCAGTACATAAGGAATTTTTACAAGTGGTGGAAGAGTGCTTACACCCAGAACCCAGTGCTCAGCAGGAAGTGGGAACCTGCTTTCTTCACTTTGTAAGATACATTTTTATTTATTTTACAAGCTCTGTCTCTCTTGATTTTAAAATTTAGCTTTAGGCATAGTAATACGTGTGAATCCAGCATCAGAAATAAAATCTAACTCCAAAAGTTTAGGGTCTTTTAAGGCCAATGAAATCTTGCACTTGAAACCAGAGAAGGCAAGAGTGCCCGCATCATCCATTTTACTCAGCAAAGAATAAACAGCCTTTTCTTTTTCCTGACAAGTTAGTTCTTCACATTCTCTGGAGCTTTGAATTCTAATGAATATTCAGGCTGTTCATAATGAATAGATTTTTATGTTTCTCTCAAACGTAGAGCATTTTGCTTTTGAGGCGGAAAATCCTCCCTCTTATAATGCACTACGAGCTTTTTAGCAGTCAGAATGTTCTCTTGTTAATGGGCTTGCGACAAACCTGGATGTGAACACACCCGGGAAGCCCGACTAAATTCTCCTCAACTCTTCTTAGAGCATTGCAGGGAGTGAGCAGCGTGGCAGGAAGGAGCAGTCACGCCTGGTCTTCTCAGGTGACACTCCTGTGCCTGTGATCGTTTCCACGTCTTCATATATGATAGCTGAAATTATTTACGCAAACAATGTGCAAAATAAGAAGCCACCTGTATAGTGAAATTGTTTCCATTCATACTAAAACAAAAGGAGGAAAAAGTGCTGCTGCAAATTATGCCATTTCATGGATGCTCCTTTTCTGAATACTGATTTGAATCTGTACTTATCAAAATGCTACACAATTAATGCTTTCCTTAAAAATGGGTGAGAGTATTATCAAAACAACCTTGGTATATATTCAATTTTCCATTTAGTTTTTTATAAAGGTTTTTGTCTGTGGTTTCTTTATATGTGATGAGCTAGCTCTGCATATGTTCTTCTTGTAGTCTGAAAATATTTCATGTAGATAATTATATTGAAGGGAGAGGCTCCTTGGTAGGAGGAAGATTAAACCATGCTTCTCTCGGGCGCAACTGGAGGCCGCTGGTGATTGTGTCCACTTACTCAAGCCTGTTGCCTTTCACAGAAGGGTCAGAATCTTCTGCCAGCTGGAGTAGTTGCTGTCTCAGGCCAGGGGTGCACATGGGAATCTTGTACCCTGACAGTCATTTCCTTAGTAGCACATTATGAATCTGTCATCCCTGAATTTAGCTAAACTATTTCTGAAATTTATTTATTTTTTTCTGGCTCGTCCCATCTCTTGAAATAAGTAATTCATTACATTCTGTGCTGGCTATATAAAATAGTGCTTAATGTTTCTAAATGCATGCCTTTGAAATTTCAAAGGATGCACTTCTGTTCTAATATTTGGTCAACATTTTTGTGTGTGTCTTCCTCTTTTGTTGTCACCACTTTGATAGCTGTTAATCATAGCTACTTTGAGAAAAATCTTATAGAGAAGATAGCTTAGGGATTATGGGTAAAATTACTTTTTTTTTTAAAGAATCCCTTCTGCCCATTTATGAAGAACCTTCGTTTTGCTCCTACTTCATCACTTTCAGCGACAGCCCTAATTATTAGAAGATTTCTACATTGACCCCACGTCTATCACTGCCCTTGCAATTGCCACCTAATGACGCTAGTGTTAATTTTTGTAGCTATGTAGAATTGTCAGTCTTTTACAATATGACAGCTATTTGAAAGTATCTACTATTCCTTGGCATTTCTAAATCACCAAATACCTCTTTTCTAAACGACCTCCCAGAGATCATGTCTTCAGGGTCTGTCATTAGCTTCATCAGTTGTTGCTGGACATTGTGGAGTTTGTCAGTGTCTCTGTGCAGCATAACTGTTCAGATTGTTATCTACAAATCACACGGTATTGTGTTCTACTTTCCCTTAAGATGTGGTTCATGCTTTTCTCTCCATGTAAAATGGCTTCCTTCCCCCCACTTGCCTGGGAATCATGGATTTATCCCACTAGACCTTGCTCAGAAGTAACATCCCTTTTTCAGCTGTAGCTAAATTCTCATGGCAAAGCTATGTACTCTCTTCTTTGTGCTTCTCTGCCATTTGATTCACTATTTTTTTTATTGAATTCATCATTGGAGAAAAATAATATATATTTGTCTCCTTTTCTGGGCTTTTCTTTATTGATCAGGGAATATGCATAAATAACAAATAAACACAACTATACACATAGTGTAGCTCTTGAGATGCAGTCAACAGTAAAATTTATATATATCACACAGATTAAAATTTCAAAATGGTGAATAAGGTGACTAATTTATTCTATCTTGAATTCACAGAAAGACAGATTTCGTATCTATGATGAATACTGTAGCAACCACGAGAAAGCACAAAAATTGCTTCTTGAACTTAACAAAATCAGAACAATTCGGACGTTTCTTTTGGTAAGTGTCTATTTACGAGTCATCCTATGCTGATATTGTTGAGAGGGCCAGGAAGAACCAAGGAAGCTTCACTGTGGTGTAAGAAGCTGTTTGTGAGAGGACCGTTTGCATACGCAGGCTGGGAAGCTAGTGTCCTTTGATAACTGTAGGCAGTGCCAGCCGGAGCACGCGACTCTCTAGGGAAGTAGTGCTAATGCCCTCTCCTGAATGGTTGTAAATTGCTTGTGAGACCCCACAGGTTCCTAGGGAGCGAAGAACTTCTGCCAGAGATCATCATTGCTTTATGTCCTCTGCTACCTAGGATTTTATTCACTTTTCTTAAGGGAGCTTTAAGTAGGACAGTAGCAGGAAGGAGGCAAATCATGGGTGTGGAAGTAAATGTAAACAAGACCATCCTTTTTCCTATACGTATTATTTATTTAGTTTTTGAAAAATATATACTTAATTTTTTAACGTAGCACAAATATGTACTCTGGAAGTTACTTGGACGGGCTATTTGCCAAAGACATTGTAAGTAGACAATTCAGTGATGTTACGGAACAGTACAACCACAAATCCAGCTTTACGGTATTTCCATCACCTTAAAAATTCCCTGATGACCCTTGATTTCTTGACTTACCTTCAACTCAGTATTTTTTTTTTTTTGCTATTTCAAATCTCCTGTTTAGCCTGTCCTATGTCTATTTGCTTTGATTTTACAGTTTTTATTTCTCTATTGTGATTTCTTATTTGTTTATTCACTATTAACATATTCTCATTCAGTTCTTTAAACAGGTTTCAAAAAATTCTTTGAACATATTCATAAAGAGTTGGTTAAAGTCTTTGCTCCAGCCAGCATCTGGGCATACTCAGTTTCTGGTTGCAATGTGTGAATCACTTTTTCCTGTTCCTTTGTGTATCATAATTTTTAATTAAAAACTGGTCATTTCAAATAACTTTTGATAGCAGTTCTGGATTCTATATTTTCTCCATGATTGGTTACTGTTTTTTTGTCTCTTTGCTCTGTTTTTAATAACTTGCCTGGACTTAATTGAAGAATTTCCTTTCTCATATATCTGTACTGATGACATCTCTACTCACTTTATTTTCATAATTCAGCCTTGATTTTTAGGGATCCCTCCTTTGCTTAGCTTAATGATAAGCCAGTGATTTTTCAGAGATATTCAAACGTGATTATCTCTCTTGTCTGTGTATCTCTGTGTGAGTGTGGGCTTGGTCACATTCAAAGGTCAGGTGGTCTGCAAGTTGATTGAGGTCTCTCTTCCCAGGGGCCTTCTCAGATCTCATGGCCTCCCAGTCAGCCAGGGCTAAATGCAGTTTCTCTAAGACATTTGTTAAACTTTTGGCTAAACTACTAGTCAGACCCTTGCCTGAAGCAGGACTGCAATCTCTGGCTGGAACTAGGGGCATTCCCTGTTTTCCTTAGGGAGTGCCCTAACTTAACTAACAGCACTCCTAGGTGTGAGAATTTTGCTTTCTGCATCCCCCTGCATTCTTTTGCGGCAAGTTTTCCAGGCTAATGCTACTGTGACAGTGCCATCTAGAAAACACCTCCATAGAGGGGTTGGGGACAGGGGGATGAGACCAATCTCGGCAAGGATGCCACAGACTTCCTTTGTTCTTACTTTAGATGGGATGTTTTTCATGAGTAAACATCTCTCAACTTGTTATTTGACAGCTGATTTCTAGTGCAATGAAACTGATCTTTTAGATGGTTTTGCCCAGTGTTATAGTTATCATTGGGAAGAGGATTTACTGATTGTCTCTTCTTCTGCCATGGCTTGGAAAACCCCTAGCTTGCTGAATGTTTTGGACTCGTTCTGAAGTGTGAATATTCTGTCTTGTCTGGTGCATTCTGTTTCCAATGTTGTTGACTCAGGGTTCACTGATCTAGTTTTCCTATTGAGTTGAGTGAAGTTCCAAGATAAAATGCTGGGTTAGGTGATCCTACAGCATACATTGCTAGACAGAACCTGCTTCTATACTTCTTGCCCTGGCACTAATCCACTGTGGATTATCAGGGTGATGTGAGGACATTGATTACTTCTCTGGTGGTGTTTTCCTTATTCATAGAATGGGAATAGTGACAAAATATTCACGAGTTCCTGGGTTTGGGCTCCTTGGCTCTGCTGCCACCTGGCTAAGTTTTTATGATCAATGAAATCTCTGGAGTATTTAGGCGGCATATTCTTTATGTATGCATAAAGAGTCTAAAGCATACATGAAGCCAGTCTAATATGGTTTTGTCTTCTGCTCTTGCTTTTTGTACCATTGGTCCCCCTTTTGCCTCCTTCCCTGCTCAATGCTTAGCCCATCTTCTCAATGAACAAGGAAGAGTGTTTTAGAGTAGTGTATGAAAGGTGCTAACGTACAGTTTGACACCACAGAGGCCCTCTTCCCTTCATTAGATACTTATTAATTGCTTCTTCTTGGGTGGTCACTGATAGGCACTGCAAAAAGAAGATGTTAGCAAGTTTTGAGCCTGTGTCTTTGCCTAGTTGTTTAGGACGATGTTGGCTGCATTTATCAGAATTGGCTTTATCTCTACCACGACTTTGTGGTCATTGCATGATCCTTCAATTTTAGTTCACTGATTTTAAGATTTCTCCATTCACCTTGCATTTATGGAGTTCCTGTCTGGCTGACTTCTGTGAGTCTAGCTGCCTGATGTCTGGTGGGGTGTGATAGCAAGACTTAGAGATCACTTGGTTGAAACCTACTAGTTTTACACAAAGAAAAACTATGGTTGAAACCTACTAGTTTTAGATAGAGAAAAACTAGAATTCTGAGGTCAGTCCAAGTTGTGTTATCAGGCAGCAGAGCCCGAGTTATAAGTTAAAAACCAATGATCTCTACGCTTGCTCTTTTACAGCAAAAACAAAATCTCAATCATCCATCTGTCTATCAATCAGTCATCTGTCCACCCATCCAGCTCTCTTCTTCTCCCTGTCTTTCTACTTTTCCCCCCAGACTTCATACTCAGGAGAATATATGAAATATTTTTCTAAGAGAAAGAGAGAATCAGTTTTATTCATTTTTTCAACTGGCCTTTGTTTCTCTAACACTTCGTTGTGTATATGGTGCTGGGGTTTGAACCTGGGTCCTTGCACATGCCAGACGAGTGCTCCACCACTGAGCCTCCTCTCCGGCCCAGAACTAATTTTTAAGCCAAACATTCAAACACAGTTTGTGTTCTCTAACTAATTTGAGTCTGTGTTATTTGTAACAAGAACAGTGCGCTCTTCTCACTGAGGACATAGGCTTTCACAACTTTTCAGCCTAACATTTTACCATTGAAGAAAGTCTTACAGCCTCGGGTTTATAAAATGTACTTAGTTGTGTTTATTTTCTCCTCAGAACTGCATGTTGCTTGGAGGCCGAAAGAACACAGATGTTCCCCTGGAAGGATACTTAGTAACGCCGATCCAGAGGATATGCAAGTACCCTCTCCTCTTGAAGGTATTTCATGTGCTGCTTCATTGTGAAATTTTCTTTGTGTCTGCATATTTTGCTGATGAGCTTTTTAAGGATGGTGTTGTAAAGGGTCTGACATTCTTTAATAAAAGGCAAGACACGATTACTGGAAAAATGGCTGTTTTGTCACATATTTATATATGAGGTGGGAAGCAGATCTCCACTGCAAGAGGCTTTTAGTGCTCTCTATAGAAAACATACTTGTTTGAGTTTCATTTAGAGTAAATGCATTAGTTTGAAGAAAGAGCCCATTAATCTATTATGACTAGTTCATACAGCACTTTAGCTGTAGGGCTGTTTATTTTAAGTGAAGTGTCTGTTGGTATAGTTTTTGATTTCCCCAAACTTTGATGACTTCCTGATGCTTATGAAGTTAAGGTCAAAATTGTATAATTTTAGAACCTGGTTCTTAAATCATTATTGTAAGGCCTGTGCAAATCATAAGGGACAATAAATGATGGAACATGGAATGAGATTGCTAATCAAATGTTACACCTCTTAAAGATAGGAAGTACCCCACCCAGAGTTATAGATCTGTTGCCTCTTTATAGTAACCAATATTTTTATAATGACAAATATATTGTACTATACTAACTACTACCCTTATGGCAAGGTTTTATGAATAGGTCAGAGTATCAATTTTTGAAACTGTTTTGGATCTGTTACATCAGGATTGGCAGTTTGAAGTAATGGTTGAACACATGAACTGAGTCAAATTCCAAATATTCTGCTTACTAGCTCTCTGACTGATATATATAATCTAAACCTTCAAACCTTGATTTTTCCTTTTTTGTGTGTGTGTACTGAGAATTGAATTCAGGGGGCTTAATTCCCGAGCCACATCCCCAGCCCCCTTTTATAATTTATTTTGAGACAAGATATCACTAAGTTGCTTAGGGCCTCACTAAATTGCCGAGACTGACTTTGGGGATCTCCTTGCCTCAGCCTCCTGAGTCACTGGGATTACAGGTGTGTGCCACCACACCTGTCTTGATTTTTTTCATTTATGAAACAGTGGATAATGATGAAGAAATTATAGCATATAGCTACAAGAATGTGCAATATATATATAATGTTTGTGTGTGAATACACATTTATATACATATATAGAATTTAACATATGATTATTTTATATAAATCATTTAGAATAGCATGTGCTCTATACATTTTAGTCATTATTCTATTTGATTCTGATTCATTTTAGGGCATCAATATCTAGTTGTCATCTACACTTTTTAAAATACTCAGACATGGTGTGGACATTAATTGATGTTCTTGTCTGTTTATTTATTTATCTACTTCTTTTTCTGAAAGAGAGATAACTTTATTTTTTCATCTTTTTGTTTGTATAAACTCCATTTAGCTGTGTTTGTGATGCTGGGGATCGAATCCAGGTCCTTGCACATGCCAGGCAAGCACTGTACCGCTGAGCAACCTTCCCAGCCCCTTGATTTATCTTTTAAGATATAGATGTTATCAATTTGTACTAGAAGTACATTTAAGTACAACTTTTGTCAGTTGCATGAACTGTTTATCTGCGTAAAATATGTTTGAAAAGAATGCTTCTTATTAAAAAGTTTAAAGTTGCTTGGCTAAGCCAAAAAAAATTCGCACAGAGAAGCTAACTCAGGGATGTGCAGTTATGTAAAGCTTTGGCACAGTCTTTGGAAGGTAGAGAGTGTTCTGAGATTTCCTATCGTCCTCTAACTAAGGGACTCAGTTTGTGTATGTACTCATAACTGCTGTTATTCTTGGTCCTTTTTGTGGAATCCCCAGGGCTTTGTGATTCATCCTTTCTTCCTCCTTCTCAATCTGTCCCTCCATCCCTCCTTTTCTTCATTTCTTCTTGCCTTCCTTTCTACTAGGGGATTGACCCCAGTGCAAACAGTCTATCCCTGAACTACATCCCCACCCCTCTTTTTTTTCTTATTTTTTGAGACACATTGTCACTAAGCTGCCCAGGCTGCCTAGACCTTGTCTTCTTCCTGAATAACTGGGATTGTAGGCGTGCACCACTGACTAAAATTTGTTTATTCTAGGAGTAAGAAGGGATGGGAATATTAAGAAGAATACATCTTGACTAAGTGGTTGCTCTAAATAATTCATTTCTGGTTATGAATGGCCTTAGATACACTAACACACTGTTGGTGGAGCTGCAGACTGGTATAGCCCTCTGGAAAGCAGTGTGGAGAATCCTCAAAAAACTAGGGATGAGCCCAGCACACGATCCTGCTATTCCACTCCTGGGTATCTTTCCAGGGGATTTAGAATCAGCACATTATAGTGACACAGCAATATCTATGTTCGTAGCAGCTCAATTTACTATTGCTAGACTATGGAAACAACCCAGATAACCCTCACTGGATGAATGGATCCAAAAACTGTGGTACATATATACCATGGAATTTTACACAGCAATTAGAAACAATGATATTGCAGCCTTATTGTAAATGGATGGCTATGGAAGAAATTATGCTTAGTAAAATCAGCTTAACCTAGAGAACCAAGGGTCGAATGTCTCCACTCATCTGTGGAGGCTGGAACTAGATCCTGGCCATTGAGTAAGGTGGTCTATTATCATATGTTAGGTCCAGATAAGGTGTAATGTTATACAACATAATACTTTTTTAGAGATATTGTGGGTAAGGGAAGGGAGGGATAAGGGTGGGTAACTGGGGGGGGCACTCC
>PVKS010029917.1:0-24903 GCA_004027875.1 Aplodontia rufa | reverse complement strand
ATCCGCTAACTTTGTGATATGCCATCAATGGATCATAATTTGTATACATTGGAGATTATGCTTAGTTTGTGATAAAAATATTTTTAACTAAGACTGTAATTTGGATCTGGGACAGCCCCCAAGTTCCACGTATAAAAGGCTTGGTCTTCAGTGTGGCACTGTTGGAAAGGGGTGAAATTAAGTGGTGGGGCTCAGGGAGAGGTTCTAGTTCCCTGGGAGTGTGCTCTAGAAGGGGAATTCATCTCCTTCCATCTATTTACTTATTTATTCATTTATTTATGTTCTAGCTGCCACTAAGTGAGCCGCCTCCTCTGCCATACCCTGATACCTCTTGCCATGTACCAAAAGTGAAGGGGTCAACTAACCCCTAACTAAAACCCCCAAAACTGTGAGCAAAAGGAATATGCTCTCTGTTTGGGTTGATCATCTAATTGCATTACAATAAAAAAGTTGACAAACAACTAATAATTACCATTTATCACAAACCACCCTCCCTCTTCCATGACCATGTTCATAGGTTTTCTTCCCCCCCCCCCACACACACATCCAATGGATTAAAAAAAAAAAAGACACATCTAATCTCATACAAGTACCATCTACTCAACTGAAAATATCTCTCTCAAAGAGAAATACTAAAAGTCATGACCGATTTCTGGATTCTGCTGAGGTGAAGATCTCAAGGGGCTGTGAATTCTTCCTTTTAAGTTCTAAATGTGATCCCTTGTGGTTCAGCCAGTGATGAATGGTACAGATAAATGGTGAATCTGATCACCCAATACGCTCAAAGTGTCATAGTCAAATAGAAACAAATCTCCAGTATAAGCGATTTCTTGTTAAAAATAGAGGCAAGGAGAGGTCACAGAGTAGTGCTGACCCCTTGCTCTACAGGTTGAAGTCCTGAGGCCCTGGCTGGGGAAAGCTCCGCTTGCTCCTTCTTGCCACACCTGAAGGAAGCATGGGGAAGAGACCCCCTGGGGCTGCCTGGCTTTGGTGCCCCCTTCTGGTTGGTATATTTTGAAGGACAGAGGATTATCTTTGTTTATGACAACCCCAGGTTTCCTTTTCAGACTTGGGTCAGAAATTATCTGGCAATGAACTCACTCAAAGTTTCATATGTATGCTTCTCCAGGCATTACTCTCCATACTTGGGACGGATCAGAGTTCAAACCACACTAAGACCTTGGTCTCAAGGAAATGGTTCCAGTGGGGGCAGGCTGATGGTCCACAGAGAACACGACAGTAAATAAATCGTGTATACTAGAGAGTGATCAGTGCTGGTGATAGAGAAATTGAGTATGATCTACTCAGGAAAGGATGCTTGGGAGCAGAGGACAGCAAGATGTCAGGAGAAGGGAGAGCAAATTTTTTTATTAATGTGGTCAGGGGAGGCCATTTTGCAAAGGTGTATATTAAACATAGACTCCAGGGAACGAGGGAGTTGGCCAAGCAGACATCTGACAGAAGACAGTTCGAAGAATGAAAACAGAAAATTCTGTGAGAGGAAGAATGCCTCACCTGTCTAAGGAATATGAAAGGCCACTCTGGTTGGAGGGAATGAGGGCCATTGAAACCAAGGGTATCAGGAAATACAGCAGAAACACAGGCAAAATATGTTGGTGACCCCCTCATAATTTGTACCTGGTGTTCAGACCAGCTTTGTAGTAGTGGAAATAGTACAGAAAATTTTTGGTTTTTTCTTGGTGTGTATGTGTTTCCAGCGATTTAACAACTGTGTTTTGATAACTTTTCATAGCATTGCCTAAGCAGCAGGGCCAAAAATCTTATCAACTCATGGCCCATAAAACCTTACCTTACCTTTTCCGTTTTTTCTCTCTTTATAATTTGCCTTATTCCTATCTTCTTGAACCTCGTCTGATATTCTTTGGCATTCTTCTTCCTTGCCCTTTGATAGAGGAAAGGTGAAACTCAGGCCAGAGAACAGGCTGGGCTGCTCTGAGCCCTGATCTCCCACTGGCTCTGAGCGGAAGTTGAATCATGACAGAACTGATACCAGTTGTTGGGCAGGGAACACAGAGGGCATTTGGGAAGGGTAACGGAAATCAGGACCTTCGTTTCTCCCAGGGTCTCCCCTCCACTCTTGGTATTTCCACCCTTTCTCTTTGTTCCCATCAATCTGAGCTGAGATTGGACTAGGAAATTCTACTTCTGCATTTCTACCAACTGCTCTGTAATACATTAAAGTCTTTGGTGGACAATCTGGATGATCCAAATTCCCCTCATTCCAAAGCTTCATTCCATGCCTGGAAGAAGCATGGAAGGATTTCTCGCAAGCAACTTGAAGATAAGCTGTAGGCAGGCAGGATATTTCACAATAAAGTTTCATTTGTTGAGAACAGTATCTTTCTTTCTCTTAAGTTAGGACTTACATTTGCATTTTCTAGCAGATTTGCCAATGGCCCAGAAAGTAGCCAACACTTTCAACGTCCTGATATTTCTCCTCTTTAATCCCATAAAGGCTCAGCCTTGTTCAAGGGTGCAACAATAGTGCAATCAGCTCATGTTTTAAAAGCGAATAACAAGGATTTCACATACTACACCGATCCTTAGCTAAATTCACCCACCTATGTTTTATACTTACCAACATCAAATTTCTGTTAGTTAAGAACTCTTGCACCTTATAGGTGAAAGAAACTCAAAATGGCTGAAATACAACTGAAAAGTCCAGGATCATTGGATTGAATCCTGAAACTCAAAAAATGCCATCAGCTTTGTGTGTCTTGTCTCAGCTTTCCTGTGAGCTGATGACCTCCTGCTATGGAGTCCAGCAGGGTAGCCACCAGCAGCTAGAGTCACAGTATTTAGCAACAACCACAGAGATAGCTTCTTAGCCCCAGGGTGCAAATACCATCCTCAGTACCTTACTACTCTGCCGGGTCTTCAGTAATAATCTTGTCAAATCAGTTTAGCCAGCATCCCCCTTGCTCCCCATGTTTCCTTTTAGTAATTTTCCATCAGTTGACCACCCACTCTGATACTTGGCAATAATCAAGATGTATAAATCTCGGGGCTGGAAAGGTGGCTCAGAGATTATGGCACTTGCCCGGCATGCGCCTGTACACGGGTGCAAATCCCAGCTCCCACATACACAGCTAAGCATCAGAGCAATGAAAGCCATGTGAAAAAACTCAATAAAAATTGATTCTCTCTGCCTCTCTCTCTCTCTCTCTCCTTCTCTCAAAAAATAAAAAATAAAAAGATGTATAAATCTCTCTTGGGAGTTCAGACTAATATCTCTCCTACTTCCAACCCTACTGTGGCAACTCCCCTTGAATAAAGACTTCCTTGACCATCTCTAACAAGTGTCATGAATAATTTCTTTTTCTTGAACACCGTGTGCCAAGCAATGTGCTTTATTTTAGAAGAGGTCTGTATTAAGGATCCAACTTCTATTAAATGAGGAGTGTGCTATTTGCACATTCTGCTAACAATGAAATATTATGCAATTAACATAAAGAACTATTTGAGTGGATTGAAGGGTAAGCTGCATAATGAGAAGCTAATTACAGGGAGAGAGCCCGGCTGTAGATATTTGTAGACTACTTTTTATCTGACAAAATGCAGAATATTTATGTGGCATTTACATAAATCAACTTTCTAATATTAAATGATGCACAAAAGGATTTTTCTCCTAAACCAAAAGAAAATGTTCTTGATGCCAATTATTTCATAATTGAATTTCATGTCCTTTTGTAGTCACCCAAAATACAAATGCTGATTTTGCCACCTGTGTGTTTAAATAAAGCTGAGAAAGACTGAAAATTGATTTCCTCCTGAAAGCACATGTAATTTGGATACTGTTGAAGAAATGAATCTTAAACATTGTGATAAAAAAAGGTCTCTTGCCCATGAGACAAAAAAAGTAGAATCACTGAAAAATACTTAGAATACATTATCTTTCCTGTATTGGATGACTCCATCTCTTTTAGTGTGCTAAAGAATTTCACAAAAGGTAAGATCAGGTGGCGAGGAGACCTCCCCAACCCCTCAGCTCCTGCCAACCATATACGAAGTTAGAACCAGCCAGAATCAACTCAGAAAGATAGGCTGTGGTAAACTGCTCTTGAACACCAGTGAGGCACAAACTGTGACATTTTTGCTACTTTTAATAAGTCTTGGTGCTAATTAATTAGATTTAGAAGCTGATTGTAACTTGCAGGTTTGCAATTGATTGTTATATATTCCAAAACAAAAATCAAGTTCCATCATCTAACATGCACTTTGACAAATGGACAGAAGATGTAAAATCTAGACTGCCCCAGAATATCTTATTGGGATGGTCATGTTAAATAAGTCTAAAATGATTAGAATAACTCTAATGGAAATGTACTCTTGTGTCATGCTGTGCAATTTTAAAATCGCCTTCAGGTGTATTATTACCTCCCTGCTATGCTGGGACATCTTCTGAGCAGATTTTTGGTTCATTGACACCTTCAGGCTTTGCAGGTTCTGTGGGCATCTTCTCAAGTTCAGTCACACACAGTTTTAGCCAGGGATTCCTCCTCCTTGGAAGTCTGGGTCCCAACTCTACAAAGCTATCCCATTAACTTTAAATTTAATGTTATGGTTTTCTTTTTGTTCCCCAGCCTTACAGGTAAATGTACATCCTCATGTTACTACCTCTACCCTATGGTTTTAATGTCCACCCCACCCCCAAATTCAGGTCGGTGTTAAAACGAAGAGGCCCATGTGACAGTGTAAGAGGTGAGGACTTGGAGAGGTCATAAGCGCTCCTCCCTATGTAAGTGAGGTGAACTGCTTTATAAGAGGTGTTATGCAGAGTTTGTCCCCATTGCCCTTCTGCTCTTTGAGGACAGTGTCCCTTCCCTCTAGAAAATTCAGCAATAAGCTGCCAACTTGGAAGCAGAGAAGAGTCTTCCCCAGACAATCAGTGCTCTGATCTTGGACTTCAACGCCTCTGGAACTGTGAAGAAGCAAGATTCTATTCTTTAAATATTAACTAGTCTCAGGTAGTTTGCTATAGCAGCATAAATGGACTAAGATACATTGTGAAACACTTGTCCTACTTATCTAAATTTTCAGTTCCCCAACATCTAACTGATAGCTCTTCATATTCAATCATTTTAAATTAACTGGTATGGTTTCCCTTACTTTGTTGGACCCTGACTAATAAAAATAAGAGGCCAGAGGTGGAGTTGGAGAGACTCTAGCCTGTTAGCAATTTTTCTAAAAAATACATTCATTGACCAAGTATATCACTTTGAAAGTTTAACTCTGCATTTCACACCCAGATCTTTGTATAAAAATACTTTTTTTTAAAAAAAAATATACTTTTCCTCTTGAGACTTGTTATCAAGTACCATCAAATCCCACATCCAATAATTTAACTTATGAATTCATTAGGGCTTCCAATAATAATAAATAGGAATTTTCTGGTGTTGACCAGTTTCCTTAGAAATTGATACTCTCAGCTTCAAGTTATAACATCATATTTTGTAGGTGACACTGCAAAGCTTTCTTGTGTATATTGACAACAAAAGAAAGGGAAATAAATGAAGAAACTAAGGCAAACTTGTTTCCTTTTGTCCATGATCTTTCTTCCTTCCTTTCTTTTTTTTTTTTTTTTTTTTTTTTAGAGTGAGAGAGAATCAACTTATTTGTTTTTTCATCTGGCCTTTGTTTCTCAGACACTTAGTTGTATATGTAGTGCTAGGGTTTGAACGCAAGTCCTTGTACATGCCAGGCAAGTGCTCCAACTCTTGTGTCACTAATCCAGCCCCATTTTTGTCCATTTTCTTGATGGAAAGGAAAAATTAAATATATAATACTAATAGTCCAAGTTTGGGTACCAACTATATCATAGAGAAATGGTCAAGTGAATATCTTTTGCTTCTTAGAGTTTTATTGAGCACTCTGAAGAAAAACTCAGTTCTCTTAGTATTGAAATGGAAAAAATAATGTCCCACATTGAGGTATCTCTTGAAAGAATGCTCCCAAAAATTCTGAAAAAAAAAAGAAGTGCTTCTGAGGGGTCAATTTCTGAAGTTAGTTGTTTTATTTTGTTTTGACATAAAATAGGCAACCATTATTGGAACAGGGTTTTGCTGTAGTACACAATGTTTAAAGAAACGAATTTTGTTACTAACTCATGTCTGCAAAATAATTCCCAAATCCTATCCATAAAAAATCTCCTGGGGGCTGGAGTACTGGCTCAGTGGCTACAGTGCTTGCCTGGCATGCACTAGGATGTGGGTTCAAACCCCAGCACCATGTACACAACTAAGTGTCAGAGCAACAAAAACCACATGAAAAACTAAATAAAATTGATTCTCTCTCTTTCTCTCTCTCTCTCACAGTCTCTTAAAAAAAAAAATCTCCTACACAAAAACAGATGAGATAGAAAGACTTGGCCCTGCCATGTTTATAGTCTTTCTTATGCTATTCTTTCTTTTCACTGTTAACCAATTATTCTTTATGGGAAGATTTTCCTTTTTCCTGCCATTTTCAAGGAAAGTCTTGAAATACTTCAAATCACGATTTTCTAAAAGTAAGAAGAACTGCTTAAAATGACATGATTCATCATACCTATGGTTCCAGGTCGAGCACTATTTTTCTTGCGGTTTGATCACTAGTGATGGCCAGACCTGTGTCACTGTACCAAGTATTGGGCATCCAAACAGCCCAGATCCAGAACCTGCCCTCAAAGAGCTCACAGTCTACTAAGATGAAAAAATGGCTGTACTACAAGATGGGTTAAGGGCAAGCAAATCTCAGCCAGGGGAAGATCAGAAACGGAAGAGATGACATTTGTATTTAATCTAATACTGGTGTATTTATTTCATCACATAGCCACTTGGGTGGCATGTTAATGGTAGCAAGACAGATTAGATTTAAATGAATTAGGAATTAAAATAAGATTGACCCCAAAAGAAGAACTGAATTTAGAGAAATGAATCCAGCTATAGATACTGTTTCTTAAAATATGGCCTCCAGCAGTGACTCCGTCAGAATGGTCTGGGCACTTCTTAAAAATTCAGGCAGGCTCCTAAGATCAATTTCCACAGTTTCTGAGTTATTTATTGGGGTGACTGAATACAAAAAAATTGTGGAAGTATAAATAGGAATGTTTATCAAAGTCTCAGGTAGTTGTGGTGTTATCCAATTTTCAGTAGCTGTGAACAAGCAGTTCCGTTCACCGACTATGGCCTTCACAACACCCAATAACCATAGGCCACGGCTGGGACAGGAGAGCTGGCATAATGACCAGCAGAGGACATTTCAACTTGCAAACTTGTTGAGTATTATAGCAGTCAAAAATTTCCAGCCCCCACCCCCCGAAAAAATTATCAAAGTTTGCTGCTGCTTTGTTTTGTTATTTAAAGTAGTTCTCTGGGGTGTCCTGCTTCCAGGTGCCCCTCCGCTTCGCAGTCTCTGCTCTTCTTCCTAAATAAATCCTATTCCTTTCACTCCAAAAAAAAAAAAAAATGTAGTTCTCTGAAATACCAGTGCTCAAAACAATAAAAATCCTATTGCCTTAATCTGTTGGGACTGTTATAGCAAAATATCATAAATTGGGTAGTTTACAAACAAAAGAAAAATTTTTTTCACAGTTCTAGCAGCTGAAAAATACAAGGTTAAGGAGCCAGCAGATTTGATGTCTAGTGAGGCCACATTTCCTTGTCCACTGATGGCACCTTCTCACTTCCTCTTCACATGGTAAAGGGTAAAAGAGCTCCTGATTATACTTAACAAAGATATTCATCTCACTCATGGAACACAGCCCTTATGATCTAATCATCTCCTAAAGGCTGCCTCCTAATACGATTACCATGAGTAGAGAATGTGGATTTAGGGAGGATACAAACATATAGCCCATGATGGGCCCAGTCTCTGCCTTCAGCTCTACAATATTATCTTCAGGTATCTCTGAGCCTTCTCTCAATCTGAGATTTTTTTTTCATGGACTGACCATTGACAAAGAGCAGGATTGACTATGATGTTAACTTACGTAGGGCAGCATTAGCAAGAAGAAAAATATTTGCTTTTTCCATGCTTTCACATCTCATTATGCTGTTTTTTAAACCAAATTTGTCTTTAGTCTTAGTTTTAATGTATCTCTACCCAAAACACCAATGTCACTGATAAAGTTACACAGAAGGAAAGTATGCCCAGAAAAAGAGTAAACTCCTAGCTAAACTGGAAGCAGATTAAACTTTTTTGGTAAGGAAAGAGCATCAGGATCACAAGACTATCTGTATCAAAACCCAACAAATTTATGCTAAAGAGCATCCAATTCCATGGGGTGCCACCCATTTGATTTTGAGCCAGGCCACCTGATTTCTTCTTCCACTGGTAGAGACCATCTCAGATGAACCAGCTGCCGTGGATGTGGTTCAGAAAACTGTCCCAGAAAAATCTCTGGGCCATCTGTGCTTGCAGTTCTATTCATAGAATGTTCTCAAAATCACAGACCTGCGTCCAGCAGCCTCACAACCTTTCTGCAACAGGAGATCTGGAGACGATCACTCACCAGCATTTCCTGAGATCTATTGAGAAGGCACCATGATTTTCAAGGAAGGAAACTCAGGGATACAGTGGGAACTGAGCAAGACTGTGAATCCCCAGAGGCCAGGGGCATAACTTTCCCCCTCTGCTTGCCAGGGCCTGGTCCTATGACTGACAAAACGTTGGGTGATGAATTGTGTCAAAGCATCTTGTAAGTGTCACTCACAGTGGAAACCTTTACAAGGTACTTGGTAAAGAAAAAGGCACAGGCTGGAGTGGTAACACCCCCATTTCCCACAGTGCCCCTGCCCCTTTCAGGAAACACTGCACCTCCATTCCTCTCAATGATTGTCTATCGGTGGCCAACTGGACAAACACTTATCCTCTTCACAGGACTCAGCTCCACACCAATTACCACTGGGAGGTGTTTTTCACGGTTTAGTTTACAGATATGGTGACATTATTAGCTTAGATTGTTTTGTCCAATGGTATGAGTAGCATCCCAAGGAATTTGGCATGCGTGCAAGAAAAGAGCTTTCTACAGATGAAATGAACTTGCCCAGATCTTCAAAACACATGAGAGAAAGCCAGAGTCTTATGAAGTAAGATCTATATGGACATTCCGGCCCAGATACATTCTTGTTATTCCCTTAACCTGGCTAGGTTCTTGGAATACAGGGGGCATTTCAGGGACATGGTGTTTTATTGTCCTTTTCTCCAAGGATAACACAACCATAAACATTGCAAAGATATCTAAATACATCAATGTGAAATATGGGAGTAGCATACTCATACTTAATGTGCTGGAGAAAAAAGAAATGTAAGTCAACAGAGGTTGACTATATGTCCCCTCCACTCTCATAAACAGCATCAAACATAAAAGACATGACTAGTGAACATGACAAAGACACATTGAAATACAGTCTAAACCCAAGCATATGGCATATGACATATTTATATATCCATTTTGCTATGTGTGTGCCTGTCACATATAATTAAGAAGAAATAATGTTATTAAGATATGTTTAAAAATAGAATGCAGAATTTGGAATACAAGTCAAAAGAATAAACATTCCAAGAAAAATGGAAATATAGTCCATTCAGTTATTTATTCATAGGCCAGAAAGTGCTAACAAGTGTTAGAAGTTAATGATGCTAATTATCTGGTTTAGTCCTAGATAGGTTTGCAATTTAGCAAAGAAGGTAAAAATGGTTTATATCAAAGGATGTTGTAGTTTAGATCTTGAAAGGTCCGAAAGACTCATATGTTAGAAGTTTTGGATCCCAGCTAGTACCATGGGGAGGCATGGTATCTTGAAGAACCTGAAATTGATGGGAGGTCTTCAGTTCCTTAAGGGAGGGCTCTTGGGGGAGCTTGTGGGACCTGGCTCGTCTTCCTTGCTTTCTTTTGCTTCTGGCCTTGAGGTGAATGGTGCTGCTGCACCACATGGTCCCATCACGGCATTCTGCCATACCACTCACCCCCCTACCATGCATCCAATTGGTCCTGGGCTTAAACCTTCAAAGCCGTGAGCTCTAATAAGCATGTTTCGTAAGTTGATTGTCTCAGGTATTTTAAAGTGTCTAACACAGGGGAATATTTAGAAAAGTCTTCTCAGAGTGAATGGGTAAAGTTGGAAATTAGACTAATGTTTGTTTTTGGAGCACATTTTGAAAAATTACAAAAAAAAAAGAAACAGGAAAGGGGAAATGAGGAGGTGAGGAAGGAGATAATAAGTGATTTAAAAGATTATTTCAAAAAGCAGAACAACGGCACTGAAGCTGTTCCTAGGACCGGATGGCTCAGTGGCTGTGCATTATCTCCACAACACAGCAGTGCACCCTTTGCTTCCACTGGGGAAACCCTCTTTCAGGGCCCTCTGGAATAGCAGGAGGAAACTTTGACCCTGCTGTGTTAATGGGTCGCTGCAGGATTACTGCAAGGATTTACTTTGCTATTGAAGAATGCGCTTCTAAATTTCTCCTATTTGTGTAGAAAAGCTGTGGATAAGAGAAAGGATTCAATAAGTGGAAAAAGAAAAAAAGGAGAGGGATGTTATTAACTCTCAGTCAAAGCAAGAGAATCACTACTTCCTGAGAGTACAGGAAGGAGATGATATCCAGTACGTGGCCTCTAAATGTGCCACATTGAAAATCCTCTAGAACCAACTTAAAAGGAATATGAACACAAATTTCCAAAAACATCCCATATAATAATTTTTAAAGGAAAAAAACAGCCCTAAAATTATAGAATGAAAGGTTTTGAAATTAATAAAAATCTAATAAGAGATAAATGAGAACAGGGAAATTTTTGATGTAATATGCTTCTGAAATATAGGATAGATATGCAATCTACTTCATGTTTATAGAAATTTTACTTTATTATGGAGAAAGTATTTATTATGCATTACTTTATAGCAAATTTCTATAAGGAATAAATTATATAATGAAACATCAATTATTACACATATACATTATTATTTTGATATTGATTATTTCTCATTAGAATCTGCCTAAAGTCTATTATCAAGGTTTATTGATAATAGACTATTACCAATAATAGACTATTATCTATTTACTGATCAAAATAGTAAACTAGAGATTTTTCCTTCTAGCAGGCCTATATCATGGCTTATTTCTTTATCTTCTGCAATATTTCACACTTGTGTCTTATTCGATCCTGTTTCTTCAAAGTAAAAACAAGTTGGATGCTAATAGTCTATATTGAAAAAAAGAACACCAAAACTTTTACTGAAGACCTTAATCACTTTTTGGTTTTTTTTAATTGAAATCACCTGCATATAATTTTTTTAACTGTCAACATTGTCTGGGGTTTCAAGTCCCCAACTACTGTGCTCCTGCTCCTCCTCCTTGAGAAAGCTACCTTGAGAATGCGCAGCTCTCTCTTGATAGACTTGCAGACCCTTTAATGAATAGTGCAGGGTGGGGACAGAGTAGGGCCTCTGAGCCCACAGCTCCCCACGTCTGCTGGAGCACAACCTTTCATGACCTTTAGAGTTCTGAAACTGCATGAATCATCATGGTAGCCAAACTGGACTGAGGCAGCTGGAAAGTCTTTTGTGCAGAGGATTAACTCCATTTTGATTTGTACATAAGTAGTATAGTTCCAGAGAGCCACACCATCTATCAAGTCAAGCAAAACTTTCCTGTGACTTAATAGCTAAGTAAGCATTTGGGTTTTTTTTGAAACTTTAGATAATAAAGACTAAGACGATGACTAATTCAAAGATGCTCGTATAAGAAAATTAAAGCTTTTGAAAACTATTACATTGTTGTCACCGGAAATGAAGTTTCCTATAATCTATTGAACTCTCACACAGGTAACTTCAAGATTACCATTCCAAAATTACTATTAGTAATTATAGATTGTCTATGATCTAATTATAAATTATAGGCCTTTCCTGGCTGCATCTGTCCAATAGCAAAGACAGAAATTGACAGAGCATTGCATGAGAAATAACAATTCATTTGAATTATACTGATTCAAAAGAGTTTGTTTTTAAGGAGATGAAGATAGATTTTCTGAAGAAAATCCCTCTCTTACTAGTGTATACTTTATCTCCATATAAAGTACAAGGGTATTATTATTTACTCATTAATATAAGAATACGATGGAGACATTCTCCCAGATTATTGACTCACCAACTACTATCTGATCTCAAAGGTTTGGTTCATAAATTTTACATAGTTCTCTCTGCATGCCAGGTGCTTCCCTCACGATCAAATTCCTTGTTTGAAATTTGCAAATTTCACTGCATCCTTGGTACCTTCCTCCGACCTCTACCTTGAGCTTCAAAGGAGGGATCTAAACCAATCTTACCATGTTTGGTTTATAGGATAGCAAATATATCCTAAATCACTAAGAAGCCTGAAAATCCTGATCCTGGAGGGAGAAGTTGTGCCTTTCCTGTAAAGTCTTTTTTGCGAGAGCTTTACGGGTGCTAACATAGAACCCAGACATGGTAGGTACCCAACATTTTAAAATTAAATCAAAGTATACAAAATCTGAAACTTGGCATTAGATAGTTACTCAGATTTTTCAAGTAATTCCCACTACAGTTTAAGTTGAAGTTAATAAAAGTTTAAATTTAGAAAATGTATTCTAGTGGATCATTTGTTGAATAAAATATGGAGGATTTTATGAGAATTTTTTTTTATCCTTAACTTTTTTTCTCAGAGTTCAAGTAGGGTAAAAATTATATGTCCAAGAAGAAGCTTTTAAAAAGAGAGAGAGAGAGGGAGAGACAGAGACAGTGAGAAGCAATTTTATTTGGTTTTTCATGTGACCCTTGTTGCCCTGAGACTTCACCGTGTACGTGGTGCTGGGGTCTGAACTTGGGTACTCGTGCATGCAAGGCAAGCACCTTAACCAACGAGCCATGGCTCCAGCCCCAAGAAGCAGCTCATGTGGCTTTTTGTTGCTCTGAGACATTGTTGTATACATGGTGCTGGGGTTTGAACTTGTGTACTTGCACATGCAGGGCAAGTGCTGTAAACACCGCGACACCGCTCCAGCCCAAGAAGAAGCTTTTTAAAAGCTTCAGGCTCCCAAGTTCTTTCCCCAAAACTTCTCAGAATCCACGTAACAGCAAAATGCACCCTGTGCTGTACCATTAGTGAATAGGACACTGTGCTGGGATTGGTTTGACAAGCACATTCCAATTGTCCTGTTCTCCTTGTGTAATGATGATGATGATGGTGATGATGATGATGATGATGGCATTGTAGGCTACGAAGTAAAAGTCAAAGAACTGCCTTACACAATGAAGTCTAAACCGTATTATTGCCCCTTTGCCTGAGCCGACCCTGCTTGTGACTCATGACATATTCTAGATTCTCGATGTTGGAACTCATCAGACCATCCACTGGCGACGCTCCTACAAGTTATTTGTGCTAAGTATCATGACCAAAACAGCACTGTTGTGGTTTTGTTACAGGCAGTAAGTCAAGCAAACCCCTGTGTGATCATCATTGGTCCAAACTGTTCTCAAGAGGATGAAACAAATGTCCTCATTATTGCAAGTATTTTAAAAATATTTCATCTTGTAAAAGAAATTGAATATTTTTAACTTCCTCTTTCATTTTGACCAGGCTTAGGAAAGCAGAAAAGCAATTTTCTTACCCTTCTTCAAATAGTCCCACTGGCATAATTTCTCCAACAAAAACTCCCAAAGCACTCTTAAACCTACAGCTAATGGAAATGAAGACAAAATTAGGAAAACAAATAATAATCAAGTCTATAGTAAATTTTTCTTTATTCTCAGATACCTCTTTATTAAATGAATGGTTCTGCTTGTGAGGTATCAGTCTAGACTATGAATCTATTTAGAAAGAAACTCAGAATTTTGCCTCAATGAGTGAACTTAATTAGGTTACCACCTAATGGAAGTTATCATAACCAGGACCTCAGAGACAATCAATTTACCTTTGTAGGGATTTCATATTTGGTAATAAAGGCAAGGACAACAGATCTGTGTAAAGAAAGAAATACAGAATTGCACTCCCTTATCTGTTCTTTTTCCAACAGAAAATATATATATTTGTATATACATATATATATATTACACACACACACACACACACACACACACACACACACATGCTTACATATTGTCCTGACAACTCATAAAGAAACAATGGCAAATAAAAGGAACAGGACTAAATTAAGGAATGATTTCTTCACCTTAATTGGATGTGCATTTTTCATATTGGGTCAAAATTGTTAAATATATTACTTAAAAGAAATTTAGTATCTAGCCTGATTAACTTTAATTAATATGTCTCAGGAAAAAAAGGCTATGAATGGTAAATCATCTGAACCTGCAAACATCGCATTAGAAGTTACATAATGGAAATCAGGGTAGTCACATCTCCAGCAAAGCTCTCTTTGCTCTTTGTTTATTTATTCTATTGCCAAATAGGAGGCCATAAGAGTTGCCAACACAATTTGGTCAAAAAGACTCTCCAGGAAACAAAGCTGAAGGAAGGGAATGTGGAATTACCAAAGAGGCATCTGATTATATGAAGGAAGCTAAAGCAGACAGAAACACAAATGATAAATTTATGGTTATTTTGATCCAGTGAGTATTGACCACAGAGAGAACAGGATTTACATTGTTACAATTACTCCTATCTGACAAAGGCTAAAGGTATCTAGGTCATGATGTAACCAGTTTTATCAAAGTGACTTTCAGATGTCACATAACTATATAATTTACCTTTTGGTTGAAGTTAATCAAATAAACTGGGAGGTCTTTGAGAATCAGGTTGACCCTGACCTGGCTCTATTCATTCTCCGTAGCTTGTTCAACGAGGAAACTATTTCAGTCTTAGGCAGTCTCAAAAATAACAGAAGGAACTCTTTCACAAGAACCTATCCACCAGGTAGGGGAGAAATAACCACTTTCAAATGGCTTTTCTTCCTTCCACTTGATTACATGCATTATGTTTTCATGCTAGATTTTGAAGCTGGTCAACATTTATAGAGACAAGAAAAGAAAGTCTATAGTCAGTGACTTGGTCACAAACACCACAGCATGACTGGGAGGGAAGAGTGATGTACAAGAACACGGCTAAACCAACACACGTGCACCAGGGTATTAGAATATCTGGCTCCAATGTGGAGGACCCGAGGAAGACACAAGATGTAGATGGAGACACTTCCCCTGACTCCAGCCAACAGTGTCACCTGGAAAGGATTCCATGCAGAATCTGAAAATAAAAAGGGATGGCTTATGAACCAGATCCTTCCTTTTGTGCTGTCCTCTGTGCATTGTTAATGAATCACTCTGAAACTACTAAAGATGAGTTACATTTAGATTGAATTATGTGAACTATAGTCTATTTGATTATAATTATCTGCTCATTTATTTTGATTTGTGATTAATGTCTCAAAACTTTACTCACACATGATCAGAAATAGTTTAATAACTTTTTTCTAGATTATACATGCACATATTGAGTCATATAATTCTGCAGTTACACAAATGCAGGTCAGGAGTTGAACAGTTCTATATGACTTACCTTAAGAAACACGGTTTCCCCTACATTCTCTCCCCTCCCTCGAATCCTCAGGCCCGGCGTTTAACGCTGCTGGTTCTTCACCTCTATAGAACCTAGATTGTCACTCCCTGAATTTTCAGTTTTAAATATAATCTCCAGTACTACGCAGCCCCTGGGTGTGTGTGTATCTGCTTCCTCCCACGTTGTGAACTGTGATAACTTGAGCAACAGGTTTCTACTTGAAGTTTCATGGTGTTTGTTTGCTTAGCTTACTATAAACTTAATACTAAATCATTTCCCATAGGTTCCCTATTGGTGTAACTCTCTTTCTTAGATTGAATTTGTTACACATAGTTTATTAATTTCATCTTTTGACAACAACCTTCCCAAGCCCTCCTGACCTCGTCCGGTACGAACTGCTTTATCCTTTGGGTGTGCTGCATAGGTTAGCATCCAGGGAACATCCTGGGAATATCCTGGGCATTCCCTGCATGTCTCTTGTGAATCTCACATCTCCTTTCCCCACTTTGAAAGTCCTCTCATTTTAGAGGAATGCATTTTCTGGAACCTTCCTGATGAAGGATACATGGATCTTGTTTTATTTTCATTTGCTTCAAGGATTGTTAATAGGATTTTAATTATGTTTTGTTTCTTGATTTTTTTAAGCTAAGTTTTTTTTAAGTGGTTAGAATCTTTTTGTTCCAATTATTCTGAAATTCCACAATGATATATTTATATGCCTCATGCTTTCATTTATTTTGAGAATTCTTTGGTGGACATTTTCAGTATGGAAGTTTAAGTCTTTTAGATCTAGGAAATTTCCTTGAATTAATTTTTTGACAATTTTCTCCCTTTGTTGGTTCTTCTTTCTCTTTCCAGCTTCGTATGCTATAGAAGTTGGCTTAACATACTAATCCTCTAGGGTTTCTTCATCCTTTTACTCCTAGTTACTTATTTTGTAGTATATTACCTTTTATCTTTGATTGTTTTATCCAGTTTTTCATTTCTACCTGAAACATTCAATTCCTATGAGTTATTTCTTTTTTTGTGACTATTCCTTGTGTAGTATTCTATTCTTGTTTCATGGATACATTGTCTTTCTTTTCTTATTCTTATTTTTTTTTCAAATTATTTTAGCTTTTTCTTTTTTGTTTATCTTTTTTTCCCTGTTGATTGTTGTTTATATTGGTTTGGGTTGGCAGTCTTATGCTACAGTTTGGATCTTGGATGAAGCTCAAAGATCCATATGTTAAAGCCTTAGTCCCCAAAGTGGTGTTGGAAAGTGGTGACACTTTTAGGAGGTGGGACCTACTTGGAGGTCTTTAGGTAATTGTGGTAGTCCCTTGAAGCATATTTGGGGACCCTGGCCTCCTCACCACTCTTTTTCCTTCTGGTCATGAGGTGAGTGACTTTGCTGTGCCACACACTGCCACCATACTGTACTACCTTACCACAGGCCCCCAATAATGAGGTCAACCAATGTGGACTAGAATATCCAAAACCATGAGTGAAAATCGACCTTTCTTCTTTATAAGCCAATTATCTCGAGTGTTCAAGTAATGGGAAGTGAACAAACACAGTTCATCATTGTTTGCTTTGTCTCTCATACAGAGGTTTAAAATGTCTATTGAGCCTCTGCTCTTAGGTCAAATCTAAAAGTAGAATGAAAAGAACTAATTGAGAGATTCATACAAGAACAGCGTTTTCCAGCTGTGGACTTAGTTTTAAGAAAATCTATATGATTGTAGTGGTAAATCTTGAGGGGAAATCAGCAGTGCTTATAAGATTAGTACCTCACAAAAGACCAATGTCATTTCTTTCATTTTTGAAAAAAATCAATGGAGCATTATAATTAAATATAATAGCATGACTCATTTTGATATATTCATATATGTACATAGCATAAATTGAAGACCACAGGAATTTATATTAGAAGAAGGACTCTAACTTCTTCCTAAAACAGGAGTGAAAGAGACTTTTCTATCACTTTGAAGGCATGGCAGAATTTAGGACTCAATCTCAGTTTCATCAGAATCTACTCACATTTTATCATCCAATTTTTTAGGATCCTCCTCCTTCACAATTAATGCTCTAATCTTTACACATGAGACCTTGTGAAGATGGGGATTTAATTTGTATTATTATTATTCAGTCAAATGCAGGTTTATTTGAATATTCTCAAAACGTGGCTTCAGTTACTATAAGCGGATTACTTTTGACTTTAAATAAAAACTATAATTATTGGTAAGGTTTTAAAACAATGAGAGATTTTTATTCAGCAACTGATGGCCGGTATAGAGGCTGGTCCTGGATTGCTGGACCGCAATCCAGAATCGCCCTGCGTCATGACACAATATCAGGATACAGTATTTTTCCCAAGCAAGGCCTCAGGAACAGAGCATTCTGCACGTTTCACACAGAGACTGTCCCCCTACCAAGCTCTGCAGCCATCTCAGACCAAGCATGTTAGACATAAGCTGCAAATGCACATAACTGAAATCCAAGCCCAAATTAGACATTTTTTTGAGCCATGCACAAAAATGTTTCCAGATAGAGCTGTGTCTCCATCAAAGGGTAGTCACTGGCAATAATCTGGAAAATGGCTATCAGATCTGGCTCTCCTCAAATGAAGGTAAAGAAATGTGCGATCCACAGCAAAAAATGTGAAAAATCTGGTTAGTCAGTACTACCCAGGCACTTGCTTGATACCTTTTTCAAGTTTCAGGGAAATGAAAAACTAAACTGGGACAGATGAACCGTATGTATATCCCTGAAAAGACAGCAAATTCTATATACTTTCCTTTGCCCTACTTCTAAAGTAAAACCAATTAATTATCACTTTACTGTGGTCTGTACTCCCTCCGATCAAATGTCTTAAAAATAAAAGTAGACTATCTGCTTGCTTGATCTGCATTTTTTCTGCCCTAAGTTGGAAATAGAATAAACCAGTCAAAAGCAGAAAGAAAATAAATTTTGCATGGCTAATACACTGATTGAAGTTAGTGGAAACAGTTTTTGAGCAAAGTGCCTATGTTATGAATTAAAATGGCATTTCCTTCTGGCAGGTTAAAAAATGCAATTGTTATAGTGATAACAAGGGACCATTGGAAATTTATACCATCCAGAGGTACCAATTATATTTATTACACTGAGGAACTAGATTGATCAGAAATGATATTTAGTTCACCAGGAATACTATAGAAAAACACATTTATGTATACAAAGGCACACACATATATACATACATATGCACACATATTTATATAAGGAAAAGAGAGTTTGGCATTCACTTAGTAAACTCTTGTGCAGCATGTTTTTAAGTCCCTGTGCATAAAAGAAAATGCAATTATTACATCTGGACTCACTGCTGATATATCTATTTGACATCTCATAGGTTATACAGTGCATTCCCATATATTCCATAGATATTTCCTGCTCTCAATTTGTTAATAATAGATCAAAATTTACATTTTTCTTATTAAAATTAATTCAAAGGCAATAATTACACTAAGGGCCTCAAAGATTTTAATCTCCAAAAAAAGCAATGAAAAGGCTAGCAATAATTGCAAAAAATCAACTTTATCAGAGCTTCGAAAATTAAGCAAAGGTTTGTGAAAATCTAAGGAGTAATTACTAAACAGGTTGAATCTCAGTTTAAAAGAAAAAAGACAGCAAGATTCATGGCATTTTTATTTCTTCTATTCCTGTCTCCCTCTCCCCACCACTATGGTAGCCTTGGAAATGAACATCTTATTATAGTGGTAAAAATCAGCAGCCTTACCAGTTCTGGGATGGTTGGAACAAAGTAAGAGTTCTTCCAAAACTTCATTCTCAAAGAACTATAATTTTTTGACCTGAACAAGTCCCATGGAAATTCTACCCCTAAGGTTTGTGTTTGACCCAATTCAAAGTTAAGTCCAGTATGAACAGCTTTTTCCTTGGGGTATTTCTTCAAAAACATTCATCAGAAAATGTTTAACAGCACCGATGCTTGAAATGGTGGACAATTGGGATAAACAATAAGCTGAATGAAAGGCTTAAGAAGAAAGTTTAGGGAATGAAATGTTCATGGAGGCCAGGGGAAGCTCTGGCAGGTTCCTGAAAGTCTTGTTAGCACACAGTGCTATGCACTTGTTTAGGAAACACTAGAAATGATGCTAAAGCTCTCACCTCTGGAGACATCAAGTCTCTGTAAATGAAAGCTAAGGTGGAAGGATTAACTCCCTGCCTGAGCACTAAAGGCACACCCCAACAGACATTCAGACCACTGTGGAAAAGACTGGGAGATGCATTGGTTCCAAGTTTAAGGAAATCTGTGCCCAATCAGTAGCTTACCACTAAAGTAACTGAATAGAAACTTCAATGGCCACATAAAATAAAGAATATAAGCATGTCAGGACTAACTCAAGAATGCCAGTTAAGAAAGTCACAAAGAAGGTGCACAAATGACCTTTATGCACAGGATAACTTGCTCTACAGCACTGTCATTAAATAAATGTAAATAAAAAGCCATAATTAAGCACCAGTTTTGCCCACCAAGATGGTACCAAGAACAGCAACAAAACAATAACCATGATAAATGGAAAATAACAAGTTGTTAGCAAAGATGTGGACAAACTGTTTCCTTCATGCACCACTCATAAGAATGGAAAAGGCTTCAGTCACTGTGCAAAAGTGTCTGGAAGTTCCTCAGGAAGTTAAAGATGGATTCCCACATGATCCATCAAGTCTACTTCCTTGTTATTTCCTGTACCAAGGAAATCTAAAAACATTTGTTGACACAAAACTGTGTACATGAGAGCTCATAGTAGCATTATTCTTAATAACCCACAAGTAAAAACACCTGAACATTCATCTATGAGATATAGCCACACAATGAAATATCATGTAGCCATAAAAAGGAGTGAAGTACTGATAATGTCGTAACACGGGTAAAGCTTGAAAACAGAGTACACTAGGATATGGACTTGACTCTAAAGCAGATGAATTTTCTAGGCCAGGCCTTCACCTAATAATGTTATATCCATTTTCAAAAATGAATAACTGATGCACAAACCCAACCCAGATGCTGAAGACACCTAGGCCACCTGTCACTCTACTCTCAAGAAATCATTTTTCAAAATGCTCTGCTGAATCTCTTATCCTACCAGAATCCATCTATCTTCATTACACAATGATGAGATTTGTAAGGAACTTAAAAGAATCCCAAAGACATCACTTTTTTACTTGCCTCACTGTTAAGATATCAACCCAGATGCCTGTAACTGGATGAATGCATCCAAAAACTGTGGTGTTTATATACACAACAGAGTTCTAGTCAGCTATTAGAAACAACGATACTATGGTACTTGAAGGTAAATGTATGGCAATGGAAGAAATAATGCTGAGGGAAATTAGCCAAACCCACAAACCTAAGGGTCAAATGTTTGCCCTCATTTGTGGAGGCTACGGCAATACCCAGGCTTGGGTGCAATGTCAAGCTCATGTACTAGACTCACCAAAGTCGAAGCAACACATAATCTAGGGGAACCTAGATTTGTAGAGATGGGAGGGAGGGGAGAGGAAGGGTTGATAGGGAGGGATCTAGATGAGAATCAACATGTAGCCTACTGTTTACTCCCCTGAGAAGACAAATAATACTTATGCTATCATTTAATTTGGGAAAATGCACAATATTTTGTATGTATAAAAGATATATACATTTATATCTGCTATAGGGGGGAATATAGGAGAGTCAAGAGACTGGGCTGTGGGTGATGTGGGAATGATTGTGGATTAGGATAAGGGTTATATCATATTGAGGTATATGCACATTTATTATTGTACAATAACACAACTCCTCAATAAATTTTTTTAAAAAATTAGAAGAGACAAGTAGAGTGTTAGCTGTGGTAGAAAATGATAAGGTCAAAAGTTTTCAGTGAAAGTATAATAAACTAATACAAATTTTTCAATTAAAAATATGTAATTAGAACTCTAGTACTACTATGCATACGTGGAAAATGCCCACATTCAGACGCAGGGCATCAAATGCTATCGTCTTCATCTGAGATAAAATGCTATCTTATTGAGACTGTCTTCAAGATCACGGTGGAAATCATGAAGAACAAATATAACCCCTTTAATGACTATTTTACTCTCTCAGCAACTACTCTTTGGAAGTGGATATTTCATGTTGCCAAAGGAAACCAGGCCCTGGAATGGAGAAAAACAAGTCTGTGTATATATGTTTTTCTTAATACACATAATTGGGGAAGGGGAAATGACCTAGAAAGTTATGGAATGAGTGATTTTTCAAGTGTTAATGTGAATGTGATCATAATTGTTATATATGTAATTGTAGAAAACTTCAAAATATTCAAAAAATTGTCCATAACCCAATCAAGCACTGACCATAATACTGTCATTATTTCTTGCTATTGACATTGATATTCTTGGTGCTATGACTAAAGTTGCTTGGCCTTTGGGGAACAGAAGGTTGGTGACATTCAATTGCTTATCCCAGGGAACTGCAGTTGGTTATATACCTTACCAATGTGACCATGCACCTGTGTATTTCCTTGCCTTTTTTTGCTTTATTTTCATAGGAAAGAAGGGGTCAGTAATCCACATTCTAATACATTTAATGGAAAATACCATTTCTTCTTTTCCTCCTTTTACTTTGTTTCTTTTCTAGTGGTTCTCAAATATAATGATATCATGTCCTTTAAAGAGGCAAATAAATTATTGCTCTTTGTGATGAAGTTAGAAGTGTTCAGGAATGACTCTCATTTTTAAGTAATTAGACTGGATTAACCATACCTTTAATTTAAATTATAAGGTACTTTCTGAGCAGCAGCAATGGTAGGGATGGAGTTCAAGTGGATAAGGTGGATTTGAATACACGCCTGGACTCAGCCAGGACTCCCACAAGGCAAGTGGAAGACCCTTGGTGAGTGTCGTCTCAGAGAAGGGACGAGACCCCTGCAGGGATGTACCTCCTCTTTCGGTCTTCAAAAGGAATAACGGATTTAAAACAGAGGCTTCCTTCTACTCATTAAGAGCAATGAAGAAACTCTTCTCTTTCCTTCTGGCATTTGTTTTAGAAAATGTATTGCCATTTCCTTTTCTGACCTTTTAAAATGTGTGTAATTTTTTAATTAATTAAGCTTTTGCCAGTTGTACAATCCAGGAAAGCTTTTCTTAAGTCTTGGCAGCCATCCTTTGAACTACAGTCATCGAGGAAGATACGGTCCCTTTCTCTCAGTTTCCATGGGAGGGTAGTAGAGTGGCTGCCAGCTGAAAACTACCTTCAGTTATAAAATTGGAGAAATTTATTTTCTCTTCACATGAAGGTAATTATTAAACAGAGTAGGCTGTCCCAAATACTAAGTGAAATTAGGTTGAACTCTGCCAAATGTTGCTGTCAAGTCCTACTACCTAAGGGCCAACCATCACTTATCTTGAAAATACGTATATAATAGATTATACTGAGTTGGTCAAAAAAAAGGATAAAATTTCTTCCTGTTTCTCCAATCTCTTTAGTGGATTGTCTTTGATACAAAGCTCAATTTGGTTTAACGCTTATTCAATAATAAAAATTATTCTTTTTCCTTCTACATTTTTGAATAGTTTTTTGGGGGGACAGGGAATTGACAGGTGCTATGAGTTGAATTACATTTCCCTAAAATTCATATGCTGAAATCTGAACCCCCTGTACTCGGGATGTGACTGTAGGTGGAGATAGGTCTTAAAGAGGTAATGCAGTTAAGGTAAGGTCATTAGGGAGAGTCCCCATCCAATACGACCGATGTCCTTATTAGAATATATAAGAAGTAGATACATACAAAAGGATGTTCATGGAAGGTACGGGGAGAAGACAGCCATCTATGAGGCAAGAAGAAAGACCTCAAAAGCAACAACTCTGCCAACACCTTGATCTCTGATTTCCAGCCAGGAAAGTACATTTCTATTTAAGCCACACAGTTGATGTATTTTGTTACAACAGCCCTAGCAAACTAACACTGCAGATTTTGTTTTTGATTTTACTCCCCAACCCATTTGTATTCTTCCTTCATTCCTTAATTCTTGCCTTCCACGCATACTTATTGGACACATTTTGCATATCATCTGCTTACGCAGGTTCTGGAGATGCAAACTTTAAGAAAACATGAACACATAGAACTTATGACTACAAGAAGAGAAAGCAACTAAAGGGAGAAGAATGAACTGCAACAGATGAAGCGGACAGCTTCATTTGTGCTTATTTCTCCATCTTTCCAATGCACAGTTGGCATTAAATAAATATCTGTTGAATGTACGAGGCTATGCAAAGAGGAGAAGCATCAGATTCAACTTGGAGGACTTCCAACAAAGAGGCATTTAAAGGTGTGCTTAAAAAGGAAAGTAGGTATATCCTTTTTGCAGGTAGAAAAAAACCACACTTTCACGCTGAAGAAATAGCGTATTTTAAGAGTATGGGATGAATTTGCAAATATAGGTAAGGAATTTTATGTTGCAATAAGCATAGATATTAACTTAGAAGTGAAAAAGAATGAGATTTCAGGGTAAAATTGGTCCTTTCCAATTGGAGGCCAATCTTGTAGCTTGAATTTTGTCTTGAAAACTAAGGCAAACTACTGAAGAGTTTGTATACAGCAAGGAGTGTTATAAGGCTGATTTATAAAATCAACAACTGGAGATGAGAAAATGAGAAGGATTTAAGGAATAAAATAAGATAAACACAGAAATAAAGGAAGTAAACCTAACAAACAAGTTATAAAGCAATCTCAAAAGGGAAGGTGGTTAGAGTGGAAATCCGCAGGACATTAATTTCACAAATAAATTAGAAGACTGGGAAGTAGTGAACTATATCCAACTGTTCCCAGGTGCTTTACTTTACTCTATTAGTTCTTACTTTGCATTGTAGGTGACTCATCAAACAAGTTAATGGAAGGATTTCCAAAAAGAATTTTCTGAGCCCCCAGATTTAAAGCAAAAACCAAAAAAAAAAAAAATCCTATTTTGTTTGCATTTGATGAAAATGATGCTCTTTACAGTCTGTTCCCATGAGATTTAAACAATCCCTAGCAGATGTTTTATTCAACTCTAGAACCTAACACACATGACATTCAGTAAACGCTTGTAGAGTCAAGAAGTAAAGACAGCAAAGGAATCAGTGAGAACAACGGGCGTAGCTGCCTTAGAAAGCGTTCACTGTTGCACTATGTGTAAATAGGAAAGGTGGTTCTCTCCTGGATTCGCCCAATCCCAGTGGCTCAGTAGCCCCCGCAGCTCCCCAGCAGGAGCGCACACTGCCTTGAAGGCAGAGCTGCACAGAGCCCATCTGCAGCACCTCATGCGAATGCCAGCTTCTCCCAGACTTGATTCCAGGCATCCCCATGCTAGGCTTTGCAG
>PVKS010029916.1:0-24907 GCA_004027875.1 Aplodontia rufa | reverse complement strand
CTAAATAAAGTTGTTTCTCTCTCTGTCTCTCTCACTGTCCATCTCTCTTTAAAAAAAAAAAAAAAAAATTTAGATGACAGCATAAACCCACTCTAAAAACAGATCTTAAGATTTTTCAAAATACCATAGAACTGATGCAGCAAGTACTCATCTAAATAACTATCTGAATTTTTCTTTTGCTTATCTAATTTAAGTTTCTATAACATACATTATTGCTATTTGAATAAGAAAAAAGCTAAGCAACAGATCACCATACAGTTAAAAAAATGAAACAACTTTTCTTTTTATTAAGTACCTTTTCTTGAAAGACAACAGCAGTTTCCAGCCCTGGCATGATGTCTAGTAGCAGTCTGCAAGCTGCAGTGTTTAAAGGGGGCTCCCGGCTTGTCATCACATATGCATTCACCAGCTATTTCAAAAACGAAAAAGAAAGGAGTATTTTTTTTTCCAAAAGTCAACCCAAATTGCAGAATCTAATAAATTCTTAAAAGACATGAAAGAAGACTCTACATAACACTGTTAACTAAGCCTTTAATTATAAATAGCTATGGCCAGGCAGGATAACACGTACAAGGCCACCCTCAGCAACTTAGGGAGAGTCTGTCTCAAAAATAAAGAATAAAGCCAGGTGTGGTAGCACATACCTATTATGCCAGCAACTTGGGAGGCTGAGGCAGGAAAACAGCGATAGTATACTTAATAGAATCACTTCATACATACTAATAGTATTACTTCATGCTATAGTATTTTTCTGTGCCAAGCATACAACAGTAAATAATTATTGATACAGTCCCATCAATAAAGGTGTACAATGCAACAGAGGTAACAGGAAAACACAGTATCTGAATACAGGATGCCTCACATGCCTACAAGCCCAGCTATTTAGGAGACTGAGGCAGAAGGATCCCAAGTTCAAGGCCTGCCTAGGCAACTCAGCAAGACCCTGTCTCAAAATTTAAAAAATAAATAAATAAAAAAGGCTGGAGATGTAGCTCAGTGGTAGAGTATTTGCCTAGCATATACTGAAGCCCTGGGTTTGATCCTCAGGTACTACCAAGAAAAAAAAAAAAGCTGGGGTTGGGATTTAGCTCAGTGGCAGAGCGCTTGCCTACTAGCATGCACAAGGCCCCAGAGTTCAGTCCTCAGCCCTTAAAAAAAAAAAAAAAAAAAAAGCTTAGGATGCTACAGATGATCCTTACAAGGCCATACAACCCATGCAGAAGACTCAGAGGAAGGTTTAGAAAGAAAAGGAGTCAAAGTCAGAAGTCAGCACAGAAAAGACAAGTTGGGACTGGTAAAGGAGAAGAGGAGAATCAAATTGCACTGCAAGAAGTAAAGTTGGAGACAACAGGCCAAAGACAGATGAGGGTTTTTAATACCAAACTAAGGAATTAAAAGAACTTATCTTGAGGGCAATGCGACACCCTTAAAGAATTTTAAGCAAATCATGATCAGTTTTTATATTTTAAAACATTTCTGGACTATAAAGTGAAGAATAGATTAGAGGAAGACAAAACAAGAAACCAAGTAAGAGGCTATTGTAGTAACCCAGTGAGAGGTGGTAGTGGCTAAACTAAGATCTGGAAATAAGGGCAGAAGGAAATAGGAATCTATCATGTTTAAGAGGAAGGGAACAATAAGACCCTACACATTCAACGAACAAGGGAGCTTGAAGGAACGAAAGGTATCTGGCTAGACAAGGACATCATTATTGGGCTAGAGAACAAGACAAATAGTATGGAGCAAACAGGCATGTGGATTCAGTGTCTTGGGGCATACCCAAGTGGGAGCATCTGTAAGGCAGCTGAATTAATCTGATGCTGAGAAGAGGTACTAGTGATACAGAAACAAATTCAGGAAACAATACTAATACAGACGAGGGGCTGGAGCAGTGGCTCAGCAGTAAAGTGCTTGCCTAGCATGTGCAAGAACACAGGTTCAAACCCCTGCACTACATAAATAACTAAATGTCAGAACAACAACAACAACAACAAAAAGAAGGATGGGGGAGGCACTACAGCTGGGTGCACAAACCTGTAATCCTAGTAACTCTAAGGTCTGAGGCAGGATGATTGCGAGTTCGAAACCAGTCTCAGCAACTTAGGCCCTAAGCAACTTAGCAAGACCCTGTCTCAAAATAAAATATAAAATGGGCCATGGATGTGGCTCAGTGGTCAAGTGTCCCTGGGTTCAATCCTTGGTTTAAAAAACAAACAAACAAACAAACAAACAAAAACCCAAACAACTAATACAGATGATAACATTAATACCTAAGTTTTATCAAGCTCTCATTATGTGCCAGGCTCTGTACCAAGCACTTTTCATGCTTAATTTCATTCAAGATTTACAAGAACGTTCTAAGGTAAGTACTATCATCTCCACTTTACAGATTAGAAAAATAAGGCTTAGCGAAAATAAAGCTTTGAAAAGGTTTAAGTCACTTGCCCAAAGATCAAACTGTCATAAACAGTAGAGCTGGATTTAAACTCAAGGCCCATGTGCTCAAGCATCATGCCATCACACCTCCAAACAAACTTAACAGCTACAATCTATTGAGCTATTACTATGTTCAGAAGCTATGAGTGAAATATATACTTTTCCCATTTACTCCTCACAACAGCCTTGAATTAAGAGAATGCACTCATTCTATCTTCCACACATCCAACACACGCAACGCTGTTTTGGTGCACAATCATACCATGTACATTATCCTTAATTTTTCATGCAGAAGTCCAAAAGAAATCCTACATTCTCAATCTCAAAATCATCTTTCCCAAGAATGAGCATAGATGCTTCAAAACCATCACCAATATTTGAATGAACAAAGTACACACCAAAGAGAAAATAATTTGGCAACAACCAGGACTTTGGCAAGAAAGAAGCCCTTTATTACTTTAATTTCAACTGAACAAATAACAAATAAAAATCTACCCACTCTTCCAACTTTGCCAAGGACTTCAGTGAAAGTGAAAATAAATTAATACAGGTACAGCATCTGCTGATGATAATCTCTGGAGAAAAGTAAGAAGCAAACCTACTGCATTCATGAAATCATCATTCTTGAAGAGTATTCTCAGCAAGTGGCCCAGCATACACTCTGGATCAGCTCGACCTACCAAAAGAAGAGGGGAGGAACAAAGGAATGAGTAAGTCATCCCAGTCAAAAAACTTAGACCTCTGGAATGGCATTTGGGTTGTTATAAGTACTAGTAAAATGTTGTAAAAATAAAGACAAGATTCTTGTGCTGAATTAGATTTCATAAGTAAAATTCTTTAAATTGAAAAGTGACAATACAAAAACTTGAGACATTGTCCTAACCTTCCTATTGTGCACTATACTGCCTACACGACAATGCTAAATTAAGTAAAGGAACACTAGATCCAGACCTGCAACACCAAGGGTATATAAAGGAGGGCTGGAGCGGTGGCTGCACAAGGACCTAGATTCAAACCCCAGCACCACATACACAACTCAGTGTCAGGGAAACAAAGATGAGATGAAAAATAAATAAATAAAACTGATTCTCTTTTTCTCATTCTCTTAAAAAAAAAAAAAAAATCATAAAGGAGTCTAAGGAGGGAAAAAAAACAAAACCTGACTCCACAGCCACAGAAAGGTAGGAAGCGTATTTCTTTTGAGGGAAGACAGGTTTCAAGTTAATCTCTCCTTCAACTATAATGACAACAGCAGCAGAGATGCATCTTCAAACCTGTAAGGACACCCCAAGTAGGGGAAGTGAATCCTACTAAGTAATCACCAACCCCAAAGATACAGTAACCTTGACCATCTTTAACTTCCTAGCTCCTAGGCAAACAAAGAGACAAAGAACCTAGATGCTACTCAATGTACAGCCTAAAGGTAAATGAATGAGCAATGACTGGAAGAATTATTGATTTATTTTTAAAACAGATACCATCTACTTAATCTCCTTTCAGAGCACTGGATTGGCAAATTTAATGAAAACAAGATGTGAGCTACTGAAGTTTTGTTTAGGGGGGGGGGTATTTGTTTTCCTTTATTTGCTTTGTGTGGCCCTGGGGAATGAATTCAGGGTGGTACCACTGAGCTATATATATCCCCAATCCTCTTGATTTTTTTTTTTTAAGACAGGATCTTGCTAATTTGCTAAGGCTAGCCTGAACTTGCAATCTTCCTGCCTCAGACTCCCAAATTGCTGGGATTATAGGTATGCACCACCACATTCAGTCTGATATAAAGTTTTTACGAACCTGTAATCCACATCTCAAAATAATTCACAAAAAGTTACAAGACTGATATCATAAAAACAAATGAGGGGTGGCTCAGCGGTTTCGGCGCTTGCCTGGCAAGCACAAGGACCCGGGTTCAAACCCCAGCACCACGTACACAACAAAGTGTTGGAGCAACAAAGGCCATGTGAAAAACTAAATAAAAGTTGTTTCTCTCTTTCTCTGTCTCTCTCACTGTCCCTCTTTCTTTAAAAAAAAAAAAAAACAAAAACAAATGAGGACTTTATCTATTTTCACTGTTTATAAGCGATGAAACTGAAATCCTTATTTTTATTTTAAAAAATTATGACAATGTCAAATATTGTTTAACATTAAAAAGTGGAGAGGAAAAAAGAAGAAGTGGAGAGGAAAAACTGACTTTTTGAAGATTCTACTGGGAAAAAAAAAAGACGTATTATTCGGTGTCTCTCCTTTCTTCCTCATTACGGTGTCATCCTTTCCCAAAGTAATGACAGTAAGCATGATTATCTCTTCCTTTTCATAATCCCATGTATTAACTTAATTTCTGATTTCACACTAACTTTGTTATTTCTTTATGTTCTACTGCCTTACTGAAGATGTGGATTAAACTGAATATTCTAGAACTATCTACAAATGTCTATGACAAAATCAGCATATAACTTCACATAAACAACTAGATGCTCAATTTGAAACATCTAGCTTACTAACATTTAAGAACATAAGCATAATATACAGAAATAAACCCTGAAACATCCAGATGAATATACACTATTCTTATTTTTATAACTCCTATTTATTCACACTTTCTCTCCACACATAAAAATTTCAGATCCACTCCACAAAAAGACTGCTTCTAACCAGATATGCAGTGTGAGCCATTCATGACTTAAGCTTGCCCACTGGTAATTCTAGCTTAGAGAAAAATAAAATAGTGAAATCTCAAGTCCCACATACTTCTGTATTTTAGCAAATTCCACGCCAAAGCTGGCTTATTTGTCATGATACTAATTAAATTAGCCCCCATCAAGAAACCAATTTAACACCAGGCATTACTTTAGCTGTCAAGACACTAAAGCAGAAATCAAGAAATTTATTTAAGTGTGTTTATAGTGCCGGGCATTTAGCTCCATAGTGCAGCAGGAGCATACAGCCCTGGGTTCAATCCCCAACACTCCACCACTGCAGGGGGGCAGGGGCGAGACAGACACACAGACACACATGGACACACACGGACACACGGACACACACACACGACACAGTAGTCTGCTTATTATTCAAGGTTCTGAGTACCAACATTCTAACTGAAAGCAAGGCACTGAATGCATTTTCAACTATATTTCCCTACAAGTAAAATGACAATTATTGTTAGAAAGATGAAGACAGGGGCTGGAGAAGTGGGGACTGGTGGTTACAGCACTTGCTTGGCATGTGCGAGAACACAGGTTCAAACCCCAGCACCAGATACATAACAAAGTGTCAGAGCAACAAAAGCCACATGAAAAACTAAATAAAATTGATTCTCTCTCTTTCACACCGTCCCCCTCTCTCTTTAAAAACAGAAAAAAAGAAAGATGAAGACACAGAGGAAAACCCCTTTTTAGTTTAAAAAAAATCAGAGGCAATCTTTTTCTCTTAAGTCTTTGTAAGTATATCAACTGAGTTATCTAAGGTATCCCTAATTTAGCATATATATCACTAAAATTTCCATTTCTCCAGGTATTTATTTTTCATATTGCTCTTATCTTGAGAAATACTATAACAAATTAAAAGTCTTAAAAACTTATCACAGAAAATGTAATTTTAATTGAAAAATGCTATTAATTTTCTTCTGTAATGAAAAAAGACCCAAGCTTAAGAAAACATCTTACCAGGATGTCTATCATCAAATGGGTCTGGATCCCCCTTACGATATTCTTCAGTTTCTTTTTCAATCAATTCAGACATCCTAGCACAAAAGGAAGAAAGTATCAACTCTAAGAATACAATAAAATGCACCACCACTTATAATAATCAATTCATTAATCAAGGTGTAAAATAAAAGCAAAAAGTTAGAAAAACAATTTTTATGATGAGCTCGTAAAACTAAAAATCATGTCATAAAATATTCTCCATTCCCAAATTCATTCTTCTCTACATGCTCCTTGCATCAAAAAATAAATTTAAATTTAAATTAAAAAAAAAAAAGCAAAGCAAAGCACTATCATCATCTTGGAAGATAAAAACCTGAATCATCATTAAAATCTTCTTTTTCCCCTCATCCCCCACAATAGTTCCTGTGAGCTCTACCAATAAGTTATCTCCTGACTCCAATCATTTCTCTAAATCTTGATCATTCTTATCCTTATCCAGAACACTATCATTAACTACCTGGATTACTTCCAATAGCCATTTTACAGATCTTGCTTCCTGCTTCCACACTTGAACTAACACAATTCATTCTCTTAACTTTCAATGACTCACATAATACCTTGAATTAAGCCCCAAGTCCTACCATGGCCTATAATCACCTGGTTTCTGCCTGCTTCCTAATTATTATTCCAATTCTCTACCTCTCTTTCACTAAGTTTCAATCACAAGAGCTTCTCATTACTATCTCGAACCATTCTGTACACGGTTAACTTATAGTGCTTCCACCCTATGCCAAGTAACCACTCATTGATTCCACTCACTATAGATTAGTTTTACCTGTTCCAGAATTTCATATAAATGGAATCACATATCCTCTTACTATGTGTGGCTTCTTTTGCAATCCTCCTACCTCAGCCTCCCAATTCACTGGGATTTCAGGCCCCTGCATCCAACACAAATTCCTTTTTATTCATAGATTAATTGGTTTTTTTTGGGTTTTTTTTGCTTTTTAGAGAGGGAGGGACAGTGAGAGAATCAATTTTACTTAGTTTTTCATGTGGCTTTCATTGCTCCAACACTTCGCTGTGTACATGGTGCCAGTGTCCTCACACATGCCAGGCAAGACCTGTAACCGCTAAGTCACTGCTCCAGCATAAGAAAAATTACCTTATGATAATCAAATGCTTAGGCTATCACACTTTCAACATCTAACATGTTCAGGCTTAATTCAAACTTTCCTATATGCTTTTTTCCCCACAAAAACAAATATCTTACTCTTTTCTTTTTTTCCCCAGGGCTGAGTACCGAACTGCAGGCCTTGTGCGTGCTAGGCAAGCACTCTGCCACTAAGCTAAATCCCCAACCCCATTATCCTAGTCTTAAGGATTAAGTTCTCTACAAAACTTCTTGGCTCAACATAATCAAGCCTCAAAAATACTTCTGGTGGGCTGAAGCGGTGGCTCAGCGGTTTCGGTGCTTGCCTGGCAAGCACGAGGACCCGGGTTCAAACCCCAGCACCATGTACACAACTGAGTGTTGGAGCAACTAAGGCCATGTGAAAAACTAAATAAAGTTGTTTCTCTCTTTCTCTGTCTCTCTCACTGTCCCTCTCTCTTAAAAAAAAAATATTTCTGGTTTTCTTTCTTTCCCTCTAAATTCTGCAAATTCTCTTTGCTACAAATGGCATTCACACAAAATAGAATTACATATTATTATAAGATCTACTAGCATCCTTCAAATAGAACTAAGCAAACTAGCCCAGAAAATAAAAACTGGGAATTCTAGCTGGGCATGGCAGTCCATGACAATAATCCCAGCTACTAAGGATGCTGAAATGGAAGGATTCCAAGTTTAAGGCCAGCCCCAGCAATTTACTGAAACCCTCTCTCAAAATAACAATCAAAAGGACTAAGCCAAGTATGTGGTGCACACATATAATCCCAGCAACTCAGGGATTGCAGATTCAAAGCCAGTCTCAGCAATTAATTGAGACCCTGTCTCAAAAAAAAAAAAAAAAAAAGCCTGGGGATATAGCTCAGTGGTAAAGAAGATTCAATCCCCAGTACCAAAAAAATTTTTAAAAGCAGGTGGAGGGGCTAGAACACTGGCTTAGTGGTTACCCAGATACAAGCCCCAGCATCACGTACACAACGAAGTATCAGAGCAATAAAAGCCAAATGAAGAACTAAATAAAATTCTCTCTTTTTTTTCTCTCTCTGTCCCTCTCTTTAAAAAAAAAAAAAAAAAAGGACCAAGGAGGATGTTGTTTTCGGTGGGGGGCAAAGCTCACTGAGTTAAATGGGGTAAGAAAATGGGGAAAGGAGTTCTGCAGCCAGATTGTCAGGGTTCAAATCAAAGTTCTTCCATTAACTGTGTATAACCTCACTGTGCCTCAACTGTAAAATGAAGATAACAAGTCTGTCCTTTATAGTTTCCGTAGGGTTTAAGTGAATTAGAATGAAGCCTAACATAAGAGAGCTACCTCTATGTTAAATATGAAAACTGGGAATCCAGAACAAATAAGACCAACAATTAGTTTAGGGTGGATTCTTAGTTAGAATAAAGCAAAAGGAAGCCCTCTGGAGTGGTACTCAAAGTTCTATAACTTGATAAGGGAGATAGTTTTGCAAGAAAAGAATCCATTAGACAAAGTACTTTACAGCATTAAAAAAAACACCTCAAAATTTTTTTTAAAACTTGGATTAAGTTCATATAACTTAATTGAAAGCCCAAAGCCACAGAATCAAGAAAAAAGGCTAATAAAAGGGCAAGTTACAAACTGGGGGCTGGGGTGGTGGCTCAGCAGTTGGAGTGCTTGCCTGGCATGCACAAGGACCCAGGTTCCAACCCCAACACCACATATTCAGCTAAGTGTCAGAGAAACCAAGGCCAGATGAAAAAGTAAAATTGATTCTCTCTTCCTCTGTTTAAAACAAAATTATTTTTAATTAAAAAAAAGTTATAGGGGGCTAGAGCAGTGGTTTGGCAGTTAGCATGCGCAAGTACACAGGTTCAAACCCCAGCACCCACATACACAACTAAGGGTCAGAGCAACGAAAGCCATGTGAAAAACTCTCGCTCTCTCTCACTGTACTTCTCTCTTTGAAAAAAAAAAAAAAAACAGTTATAAACTAGGCTGCGGATGTAACTTAATGGTTGTTATTAACCTAGTGCACAAGGCCCTGAGTTCATCCCCAGCACCACAGAAGAAAGAAAACAAATGTATTTCTCAGTGATACGTTTAGTGACAAATTAGATGAGGTTCAAAGAAGTTTCTTATAGCTTACACAGAAAAAGTTCTCAAATATCTGAGTAAATAAAAGAAACGATCTCATTCAAGTTCTTTATAGTCTCATTAACCTCTACAATGTTTATAAACCATATCACTTCACTTAGTACTTCATTACATACTATTTTGTACCACTCTGCATTATTTCTTAGGTTAGACTTAAGTTGCTTTTCAGGTGGTTATCTCCTTGAGAACAGTGGCCCTCTACTTTAGGCTTTGCATTGTTGAACAGCATAGTGAAAAAGCTGATAATCAAGTATGTTAATAAATGTGAGATAACCTTGAAAAGATCATGAGTTTTGGAGGGTTTTTACACCACTGGGCATTGAATCCAGGGCCTCTCTACCACCAAGCCACATTCCCACCATTTTTATTTTTTATTTTAACACAGGATCTCATTAAACTGCCCAGACTGGCTTCAAACTCAAAATCTGCCTGCCTTAGTCTCCTAAATCATTGGAATCACAAACATGTGGCACTACATCCAGCAACATTGTTTTTGTTTTGTTTTGTTTTTGGTACCAGGGATTGAACCCTGGGACACTTAACCACTGAGCCACATCCCCAGCTCATTTTATATTTTATTTTGAGATAAGGTCTTTCTAAGTTGCTTAGGACCTAAGTTGCTGAGGCTGGCTTTGAACTTGCAATTCTTCTGCCTCAGCCTCCTGAGCTAGGATTACAGCATTGTGTCATACCACATGCAGCAAATTTTTTTTTCGTTTTTTAAAAGAGAGAGGGACAGATAGGTGGGGGAGAGGGAAGGAGAAAATCAATTTTACTTAGTTTTTCAGGTGGCTTTCACTGCTCTGACATTTCATTGTGTACATGGTGCTAGGGTTCAAACCCGCATCCTCGAGCATGCTAGGTAAGCACTATAACCACCAAGCCACAGCTCCAGTCCCAACAACTATCTTTAATTTAAGTACTCACTCAATAAGTATTTGTTGAACCCAAAGTTCAGCGGTCATGGGGCTTGCCTGGCATGTGCGAGGACACGGGTTCAAACCTCAGCACCACATACACATGAAGTATCAGAGCAACAAAAGCCACACGAAAACTAAAATAAAATTGATTCTCTGTCTCTCTCTCACTATAACTCTTTCAAAAAAAAAAAAAAAAAAGAGTAATATCAATAACAAGTGTTAGAGGGCTGGAGTGGTGGCTCAGCAGTTCCAGCACATGCCTGTCATGTGAAAGGACATGAGTTCAAACCCCAGCACCACATATACAACAAAATGTTACAGCAAAAAAAGCCACATTGAAAAAAACGAAATAAAATTGATTCATTCTCTCTGTCCCTCTTTAAAAAAAAAAAAATACGGGTTGGAGTGGTGGCTCAGCAGTTATGGTAATTATGGTAATTGCCTGGCATGCACAAGTATGCAGGTTTGAACTCCAGCACCACATACACAACATAGTATGGAGCAACAAAAACATGAAAAGCTAAAATAAAATTGATTCTTTCTCTCTTTAAAAAAAAAAAATAGAACATGTTAGGGACTTGAGCGGTGGCTCAGTGGTATCGCACTTGCCTGGCATGAGTGAGGAACTAGATCAAACCCCAGCACCAAAAAAAAAAAAAAAAAAGAAAAAAGAAAAAAAACCCAGCACCATATGTACAACTGAGTGTCGGAGCAATGAAAACCAGATGAAAAACCAAATAAAGTTGACTCTCTCTCTTGCTACCACTCTCCCTATTTAAAAAAATAGTAATAATAATAATAATACATGTTAATTGCACAATATTTAAGATTCTCCAATTTGCTGTAGCTGCATTTCAAATTTCTTCTTTAGCCAGGCATGGTGGCACACTCCTATAATCCAGCAACTTAAGGCTGAGGCAAGAGGACAACAAGTTCAAGGGCAGCCTCAGAAAATTAGTGAGGCTCTGTCTCAAAATAAAAAAAGGGCTGGGGATGTAGTTCAGTCAGAGTGCCCCTTGGTTAAATCCCCAGTACCAAAATACAAAAAAAATATATATATATAAATATATATTTATATGTATATAAAATATATATAATATATACTATAACATTATACTATATATTATAATATATTTTATATTTTTTATATATTTATATATTTTATATATATAAAAGATATATATTATAATATACATGTATAATGTTATTATATATTATATATATATAATATATATATATATTCTTTAATATTCTTAGTGCTTAATTGTTCTTAACAGTTCTTACTTTTCAACGCTTCTGCAAATTGAAATCTAGTCTTCACCAGTTAGGCAAAAAACAAAAAATACCCCATCTGTCCTTTCACCTCTTTCCATGTATTCAGTACAACTGAAAAAACATTTAACCCTGTTTAAACTTGCATAAGATTATAAGATTATAGCTCTTTCTTCATAAACATTATCACTACACAAAGAAAGTTTTTCACAGCATGATATCAAGAATCAGATGTTAAATATACCTATATTCCAGTGCCATTCTCCTTAGAAAATGTGAGTATTCCTCCCCAATGTTTTTCACTATTTTCCTCCTTAAGACAATCATTAAGCCAGGTGCTCAGAAGGCTAAGGCAGGAGGACTACAAGTTAAATGTCAGCCTCAAAAAATTAGGGATGGGGGCTGGGGCAGTGGCTTGGCAATTATGGCACTTGCCTGGCATGAGGAGTACGCAGGTTCAAACCCCAGCACCATGTATACAATGAAGTGTCAGAGCAACGAAAACCACATGAAAAACTAAATAAAACTGATTCTCTCTCTCTCTCTCACTAAAAATACACACACACAACTTAGGGAGACCTTGTCTCAAAATAAATACACAAGGGATGGGGACCTAGAGTTCAGTGGTAAAGCACCCCTAGGTTCAATCCCCAAAACAAACAAATAATAAAAAACATTAATTATGTTCCACATAGTTACTATGTACCAGGTAGTGGCTAAGTCATTCAGGAGACACCAATAAAAAGACAGTTCAGCTAGGTATAGAAGTACATCCCTATATAACTCCAAGTTACTTGGGAAGGTGAGACTAGAGAATTACCAAGTTCAAGGCCAGCCAGGGCAATTTAGCAAGACTCTGTCTCAAAATAAAAAATAAAATAAGATGGGGCTATGGCTCAGTGGTTAAGCAGCCCTGAGTTCGATCCCTGGTACCAAAATAAGAAAAACGTAATTAAAGGGCTGGGGTGTAGCTCAGCAACAGAATGAACAACTGCCTAGCATGTACAAGGCCTTAGGTTCAATACCCAGCACCACCAAAAAAAAAAAAAAAAAAAGACATATTTTTAACAAAATCATGGTGCACTGTGGGAGAATATAAATATATATATATATATATATATATATATATATATATATATATGAAAAGAGCATTTTTTTAAAAAAAATAAAGGAGATAACTAAACCTACCTATTAAATCCAAGTCAGGGAAGCTTTTACATATGATTTATTAACTACTTATTCAAAGGACTGACAAGCCAAGGAATAGAAGTTCAGGCCAAAAGAAGAAAACATTGTAGTACTCCTTAACAGAAGACCAATACTTTGAGGCAGAAAAAGGAAGTCAGAGCCAAATCATAGGCCACACTAAAAAAGTTAATTTCCTTTTCTGCAAGAAAAAGGGAACTATAGAAGAATTAAGAGCAGAGGCATTACAATCTGATTTGTGTATGAAAAAGATGTCTTTCCAGCAAGGGGGAGGATCTAGTAGAAGAGGTTAAACTGAGAGAGATGATAATACACACTGTATAATGGGCCAATCAAGACATAATCAATATCTAATAAACAAGTTGCAGTCACTATAGACAGGACAGAAAACCAAGCAGAAATCCCCAGGGCTTGGTGGTTGAGACTGTGTTGGTAGAGAAATACATTAGAAACTATGGCTCTCAGGTTTTTAGTTTATTTATAGCCATTTCATTTAAAACCAAGGCAGGCAGTACAAGAGGAATAAATTGTGGGATGATAAGTTCTGTTTTGGACATAATATGTTTCAAGTGTCTGTGGTAGAGACAGGTAAGTATGTCTAAACAAAGGATGTGAGGGTGATCTGGATACAATGTCTATCACCGCAATGAGTACCAGGGTTGAGTTGGCTGATCTGGCTAGAAAGGTTGCCCTTCCTCCCTCACTGCTCCGTGTGCATTCCTCCAAAAACTCCACACTGGGTTAAAGAGGACAAAGTTCCCCAATGGAAGAGAACCATTCATTAGTCAAGGACATGTAAGTAGCAGTGCTCCCCATGCTAGAACCTCCAAACTCTCAAGATATATACAAAAAGCAGCTTCAGAAATGAGCTGAAATTAAAATGAACACAAGAAAAGAGGGGTCAAGTAGAAACAGAAACTTGGAAATTAACACAGAATAATGGTTGAAATAATGGACAGGAATGCAACTATCTAGGTAGAATGATTAGGGTAAAGGCAGAAGAGGGGGCTGGAGCGGTGGCTCAGCAGTTTCGGCGCTTGCCTGGCAAGCACAAGGACTGGGGTTCAAACCCCAGCACCACGTACACAACTGAGTGTTGGAGCAACTAAGGCCATGTGAAAAACTAAATAAAGTTGTTTCTCTCTTTGTCTCTCTCACTGTCCCTCTCTCTTTAAAAAAAAGAAAAAAAAAAGACAGAAGAGAACCACAAACAAAACCCTGGGGGTTAAGTGAACCTACAAATAAGAATGAAGACAGGGCCCAGAAATGAAAGATAAGAAATTATAATACAAAAAGAAGCCAGGAGTAGTAGTTCACGCCTATAATCTCAGCAACTCAGAAGCACAAAGCTGGAGTGGTGGGTCAGCTGACGGCACTTGTCTGGCATGTGTGAGTACCTGAGTTCAAACCCCAGCACCACATACACAACAAAGTCTCAAGCAAGGAAAGTCACATGAAAACTAAATAAAAAGTATTTCTCTCTCTCTCTCTCTCTCCCTCTCTTTAAAAAAAAAAAAAAGATTAAAAGTGCTGGCTATGTAGCTTAGTGGTGAAGCACCCCTGAGTTCAACCCCCAGTTCCAAACTAAATAAAATAAAAAAACAAAGAGAAGAAAAAATTGGAATTAGAATTCAGTCAATATAAAAATGTTCCTATACCATTTTCCGTATCAATTTTGTCTTTTTATAAAGCATAATTTTTATGTATGTATACATATACACATATATATTTTTTAAAAACTAGCATATGAGTCATGTATGAAAAACCACCTTAATTATTCATACCTGGTAAGGATAGGTACCATGTCCTGCCCACTGCCATGTTCCTTTTCCCACTGCTCCAGCAGGGTAGTGAGCTCGGCTTTTGAGTCCACATGTACCGCTACTGTAGTCATGACTTGGCCTAAGAAAGCCAAAACAACAACAGCAACAACAACAATAAATGAGCACAGGCAAATAAACCATACTTCCCGCAAAAGGAAAAGTGAGGAGAGGGTAGAAAATGGATAAGCAAGCAAGGGAAATAATTAAAAAGCAAAGGAAAGTTAACACTACGACTCTTCAGACATTTGTGGTATAGTGGGAAACTGAATACTCATCAAGTCACGACGAACAAGTCCTTTCACCTCCCTCAGCCTCAGTTTCCTCAACTGTCAAATGAGGAAGGGAGCTGAATCAAAATGGTGATTCTTAACCTTCCTAAAAACTCTTATGAGAATCAAACGAAAATTATGGCTTCTTTTTCTCTTGAAAAACTACATATACCAAGGGTAGGAATATAGCTCAGTGGTAGTGTGTTTGGCTCGTATGCATGAAGCCCTGGGTTCAAACTCCAGCACCCCCCGCCCCAAAAGGCATATACCTAATACATACAGCCCATGCAATAATCCCAGGTCTAGATCACTGAGGTCCAAATCTTTTGCTCTTGTTAGTCTTCGGGGGAAAGCTCTATAAAAGATAAACAATACATCCCTGTTAATTCTGAAAAGGTGAAGAAGTGAAGTGGTAATGATCCACTGATTCACTTTATTACTAACATGAAAGTCAGAAGAAATGCTAGAAATCCATTTGTCCAAAGCTAGACCTGGATATGGTTCCAGCTACACAGAAGGCTGAGGCAGTAAGAACATTAGATCTAAGTAGTCTGAGACCAGCTTGAGCAATATAATAAGACTCAGTATCAAAAAATAAATAAGCCAAGTGTGGTGGTGCACTCCCGCAATCCCAGTGACTCAGGAGGCTGAGGCAGGAGGATCACAAATTCCAAGCCAGCCTGGGGAACTTACCTAGATATTGTCTCAAATTAAAAACAAAAAGGGTGGGGGATGTAGTAAGTACCCAAGGGTTCAATCACCAGTACCAAAAATGAAAATAAGTAAACCTATTTGTCTTTCAGGCTTCCTAACTTCCCTCACACCTGATTTCCTAGAAGGAGGAAAAGAGGTTGGAAAATAGGTAGAGATTACTATGTTGAATGACAAGTCAAGGAATGCTGAAGGAAAGGGACCTGAATAGGTTCTAGAGTAGTCAAATAAGACACCCAAATGGCAGAGGTTTATAAGGAGTTCCAAAAGGGATGAGACTGAAAATATTTAAATGGTTTATAGGATCAATTTATTTGCCAAAGCAGCCTTCAGGATCAAAATATTAGATCCTGTATATATTTTCACTAAAATAGCAACCATTCTGTAAAAATAGTTTCACACCAAAATAGGATTACTCTGATCCAGAGTTGTTAATGCTTCTAAAAATATCTACCGTAACACTGAAAGAAAATGCCACCAATTCTCTAAAGTACAAATATTTATTCTAAGTAAGTAGAGGTAATTCCAATAGCTAGTAGTGATACCTGTCACCTGAGCTACTCATCAACTCCAAAGGAAAATATGCTAACAAACTAAGTACAGAAAAAAACCAAGAACAATAGAGAACTTCTACAACATGATAAAGAACATTATGAAACAATGGCCATTTCTTTCAGGTTTGCAAGAGTGGTTCAAACATATGAAAATTAATCAGTATCATACCACAATAATAGAATGAAGGGCAAAGAAAAAAAATGACCATCTTACTAATGCACAAAAAACATCTGACAAGGGGAAACCCCAGGTAAGGATCGAGCTCAAGTTACATTATCATGTTGTATGTAAGTATGAATGTGTAATAATGAATCCCTTCACTATGTAAGACTATGATGCACCAATAAAAAAAAAATCTGACAAAGCCCAAGATCCTTTTTTTTTTTCTTTTCTTTTCTTTTCCTTTCTGGTACAGGAGATTGAACCCAGGGCTGCTTAACCACTGACCTGTCTCCCCCAACCCTTTTTATTTTTTTTTTATTTTCACACACGTTCTCATTAAAGTTGCCTAGGATCTTGCTAAGTTGCTGAGACTGGCTTTGAACTTGCAATCCTTCTGCCTCAGCCTCCTGAGTCACTGGGATTACAGACATGCCTGTAATAACCTTTTATGTTAAAAACAATAAACAAGCCAGGGGCTGGAGCAGTAGTAGCTCAGCAGTTGGGGCGCTTGCCTAGCATGCACAAGTATGCTAGTTCAAACCCCAGCACCAAGTGCACAACGAAGGAGCACCGAAAGTCACATAAAAAACTGAATAAAACTGATTCTCTCTCTCTCTCACTGTCCCTCTCTGTTTAAAAAATAAAATAAAATAGGGGCTGGAGCAATGGCTCTGGGGTTACGGCGCTTGCCTGGCATGCATGAGGACTCGAGTTCAAACCACAGCACCACGTACACAAAAGTGTCAGAGCAATGAAAGCCAAATGAAAAACTAAATAAAATTGATCCTCCACCCCCCCTCACTGCCCCTAAAAAAATTAATAAGTAAATAAATAAACAAGCCTGGTAGGGTGGTAGATGCCTATAATCCCAGCAACCAAAGTAGTTGAGACAGGAGGATCACAAGTGCAAGGCCTGTCTCGGCAAATTAGCAGAACCCCTCTTAAAATTAAAAAGGGGACTGAGGGAACTAGGGATATATACATACAGCTCAGTGGTAGAAATCCCCTGAGATCAATTCCTAGTACCACGAAAAAAAAACAAACAAACAAAATAGGTCAGGTGCGGTGGTACAAGCCAATGATCCCAACAACTCAGGAGGCTAAAGCAAGAAGCAGGCGGGCCATATGTTCAAGACCAGCCTCAGCAACTCAGTGAGGCCCTAAGCAACTTATTAAGACTCTGTCTCAAAACAAAAAAAGGGCTGCGGACTTAGCTCAGTGATAAAGCACACTTGGGTTCAATCCAGTATCAAAAAACAAAGAGGCTGGAGTGGTGGCTCAGCAGCTACAGCGCTTGCCTGGTATATGCAGGTTCAAACCAGAGCACCACATACACAAGGAAGTGTCGAAGTGTTAGAGTAACAAAGGCCAAATGAAAAACTAAATAAGGGGTTGGGGATTTAGCTCAGTGGCAGAACGCTTGCCTAGCACACGCAAGGCCCCAAGTTCAGTCCTCAGCCCTGAAAAAAAAATGAAAAAAGAAAAAGAAAAACTAAATAAAATTGATTTTTCTCTCTGTCCCTCAAAAAAAAAGGTGAGTTGGTTCTGGTTGGGTGGGGGACCTCATATAACTCAATGAGAAACATGGGCAATGAACAAGGCATGACTGCACAAGTCTCTCATCACAGTGATGGGAGGCTGAGGCAGGAGGTTCACAAGTTTGAGACCAGCCTTAGTAACTTAAGAGAGGCCCTATCTCAAAATAAAAGATAAGAGCTGAGGATGTAGCTCAGTGTTTAAGCTCCAGAAAAAAAAAATGAAAACTTTAAAAATGGGCAACTGAGTCTGAAATTAGCATGCAAGAGGCCCCAGGTTCAAATTACCAGCAACACCCCACCACCACCCAAAAAAAAAAATGGGGCAAAGGACATGAAAAGACTTTTCCCAAAGATATTCAAACAGCCAACAAATGTGAAAAGCTGCTCAACAATGAGGGCCGGGGATGTACCTCAGTGATAGAGCACAAGTTTAGCATGCACAAGGTCCAAATTTAGGACCAAGCACGGCAAAAATAGGAAACAAAATGAAAATACCACATCACATCTTCTGGAACTGTTATAATCAAAATATCAGCACTGGCCAAGTATGAAGAAATGGGCAAATATATTGCTGGTAGGTAAGTAAAATGGTACAGCAACAATGCAAGGGTTTGATAGTCCCTAGTTTTTTGGGTCTTTAAAAAAAAAAAACAAAACAAATGGAACTACCTTATGACCCACAATTTCACTACAACATATATACCCAAAAGAATTGAAAACAAATATTTGTACACAACTATTCATAGCTGCATTACTCAAAATAACCCAAAAATGGAAACAACCCAAATGTCCATCTTCAGGTGAATGGATAAACAATATGTGCCATTATCCATACATGGAACACTCAGTCATAGAATTGAAATACTGAGACCTTACAGATGTGGATGAACATTGAAAATAATATGTTCTGGGGCTGGAGCAGTGGCTCAGCAGTTATGGTGCTTGCCTAGCATGTACAAGGATGTGGGTTCATATCCCAGCACTACATACACAAGAGCAACTAAAGCCAAATGAAAAACTAAATAAAACATTCTTACTGTCCTTCTAGCTCTAAAAAATTAAACAAATAAAATAAATAAAGAAAGAAAATAATATAATCCCTGTCTCAAAATAAAAAGGGCTGGAATGTGACTCTGTGATTGAGTGTCCCTGAGTTCAATTCCAAGGTACATACAAAAGAAAAAAGAAAATAATATGCTAAGTGAAAAAAAGCATACAAATGGTCACATATTATTATGACTGTATTTAAGTGAAACATCAAGTAATAGATAAATCCACCAGGCACAATGGTACACGCCAGTAATTCTTGTGACGCAGGAGGATTACCAGTTTGAGGCCAATCTCAGCAATTTAGCAAAGTCCTAAGCAATCAGGAAGGCCCTGCCTCAAAATAAAAAGGGTTAAGGATGTAGCTCAGTAGTAAAGTAGCCCTGAATTGAATCCCCAGTAACAACAACAACAAAAAAAAGTAAATCCATGTACTACAGAAAGTTGATCAGTAACTGCAGAGATAAGAGGCATAGGGAAGGGGCTGGAGTAGTGGCTCGACAGTTACTGCACTTGCCTGGCATGTGTGAGGACATGGGTTCGAACCCCAGCACCCTGTACACAGGGAAATGTCAGCGCAACGAAAGCCACATGAGAAACTAAATAAAATTGATTCTGATTGTCTTTTCTCTTTCTTACTGTCCCTCTCTCTTAAAAAAGAAAAAAAAGGGGGGGGGGGGACAGGGAAAAGGGGAATAACAGCTAAAATGATGCTAAAAACTGCCCTGAAACTAGAAAAAGGCGATGACTGCACCCTACTGTTAATGTTTGAAATGCCACCAAACTGTACAATTTAAAAAGGTTAGTGGCAGCATAGTCATGTCTATAATCCCAGCAGCTATGGAGGTTGAGGCAGGATTACAAATTCAAAACAATTCAGCAACTTGGCAAGGCCCTAAGCAACTTAGCAACACTCTTGTCTCAAAATAAAATAAAAAAAAAAATGGGAGGAGTTGGAGACATGGCTCAGTGGTTAAGTATTCCTGGGTTCAATCCCCAATAGCAAAAGAAAAAAAATGGTTAATGGTAAACCAGGGGTGGTGCCACACACCTGTAATCCCAGCAATTTAGAAATCTAAGGCAAGAGGATCCCATATTCAAGGCCACCCTCAGCAGCTCAGCAAGGTCCTAGGCAACTCAGTGAGACCCTGTCTAAAAATAAGAAATAAAAAGTGCTGTGAGGGGGCTGGAGCGGTGGCTCATTGGTTACAGCGCTTGCTTGGCATGCGCAAGTACACGGGTTCAAACCCCAGCACCCACGTACACAACTAAGTGTCGGAGCAAGGAAGCCATGTAAAAAACTTGATTCAATAAAAATTTATTCTCTCTGCCTCTGTGTCTCTCACTGTCCTTCTCTCAAAAAAAAAAAAAAAAAAAAGTGCTGTGAGACCCAGGCAAAGTGGCACATGCCTATAATCCCAGCAACTTGGCAGGCTGAGGCAGGAGGGTTGCAAGTTCAAAGTCAGCCTCAGCAACTTAGTGAGGCCCTAAGCAACTTAGTGAGACCTTGTCTCAAGATAAAGTATAAAAAAAGGGGCTGGGGATGTGGCTCAGTGATAAAGTGCCTCTGGGTTCAATCAATCCCTGGTACCAAAAAAAAAAAGAAAAAAAAGGCCTGTGAATATGTCTCAGTGGTAAAGTGTCCCTAGGTTCAACTTTCAGTACTAAAAAAACGTATTAAATTAAAATTAAATGGCTAAAATGGTTAATTTCATCATGTAAATTTACACACATTTATTTATTTATCCATTTTTTCATACTAGGAACTGAACCCTGGGGTACTTTACACTGACTTACATCCCCAAACCATTTTATTTACTTACTTATTTTTTGGTACTGGGGATTGAGGATAGCAAGTTCAAAGTCAGCCTCAAGAATTTAGCAAGGCCCTAAGCAACTTAGCAAGACACTGTCTCAAACAAACAAACAAAAAGGGGCTGAAGAGGGGCTAGAGTGGTGGCTCAGTGATTACAGCACTTGCCTGGCATGTGCAGGTACATGGGTTTGAATCCCAGCACCACTTTCACACAAATGTCAGAGCAAGGAAAGCCACACGAAAAACTAAATAAAAAATTGATTCTTTCTTAAAAGAAAAAAAAAAAAAAAGCTGAGGAGGATGTGGCTCAGTGGTTCAGTGCCCTTGGGTTTAATTCCTGGAACAACAACAAAAAAAGGTGGAGGCATGCAATAATGCATGCCTGTAATCCCAACTACTGAGTAGGTGAACGTAGGAGGATAGCAAGTTTGAGGTCATAGGGAGACCCTGTCATAAAAACTAATAAAAATAAATCTAAAATAAAAGCTGGAGGAGCTTCAGATAAAGCTCTGTAGTGCAGTGAGAGCACACATAAGCACAAGGCCCTGGATTCCGACACGAAAAGAAAGTCGGAAAAAATTGAGAAAGATTTCTTTTCCTAAATTAGACCAACTATCAAAATATATTGCCAGGGCGCTGGAGTGGTGGCTTAGGGTTTACGGGCGCTTGCCTGGCATGTGTAAGGATGTGAGTTCAAACCCCAGCACCACACATACAATGAAGTGCCTGAGGAATGAAAGTCACATGAAAAGCTAAATAAAAATTGCTTCTCTTTCTCTCTCACCTAAAAAACAAATATATATATATATATATATATATATATATGGATATACGTATATATATATATAAAAGCAAAGTACAAAAGTTTGTGTGTAACAACCTACCAACTATGAATTAAGAAGTGTGGTGTGTATCCTCCAGGAATAAAACATGCCTGGAAGAATACACAAGAAACGGATAATAATTTATCTTAAAGCAGGTAACTACTAACTGACTAGAATAAAGGTAGGGCTTTTGTTTTTGGCTTTTTTTTTTTGTACTGGGGATTTAACTCAGGGGCATTTTATCACTGAGCTCCATCCTCCAGCCCTTTTTATTTACAGGGTCTAAATTGCTAAGGATGGCCTTGAATTTGCAATCAGCCTGCCTGCCTCCCAAATCACTGGGATTACAGGGGAGAGCTGGGGCTCTCACTATGTTGAAAACTTACATTAATTTTTTTTTTTTTTTTGAGAAAGAGAGGGACAGTGAGAGAAAGAGAGAATCAATTTTATTTAGTTCTCCATGTGGCTTTCATCGCTCTGACACTTCATCGTGTATGTGGTGCTGGGGTTTGAACCCACCCACATCCTTTTGCATGCCAGGCAAGCACCATTACTGCTGAGCCATGGCTCCAGCCCCCTTTTGTAACTTTTTAAACCACGGAGTGTCTTCTTTCCTAATACAATACACTTACTGATCGTCCTATTCTGAACAACTACCCTAAAGCCTAAAATAAAGTCCAAGTTAAAAACTGATTCTGGGCTGCAGCGCTTACTTGGCATGTGCGAGGACCCAGGTTCAAATCTCAGTACCATATACACATCTAAGTGCTGGAGAAACAAAGGCCAGATGGAACAATAAATTTAAAAAACTGATTTTTTCAGGGCTGAAGCGATGACTCAGCAGTTACAGCACTTGCCTGGCATATGTAAGGACCCAGGTTCAAAACCCCGGCACCACAACCACAACAAAGTGTTGGAACAACGAAAGCCACATGAAAAACTAAATAAAATTGATTCTGTCTTTGTCTCTCTCACTGTCCTCTTAAAAAGAAAAAAACTGATTCTCTCTCATTTTCTCCCTCTCTCTTAAAACAAACAAATTTTTTTAAAGTAATCCTACTGGTTGAGAGCCTGCCTAGCAATGGCAAGGCCCCGGGTTCAACAACTCCTCCAGGGGAGTGTTCATCCTGAGTCCAAAAAAAAAAAAAAATCCTTTAGGAAGGTTAAAATCCTAAAACAAGTGCAGTGTCGCATGCCTGTGATCCCAGCAACTTAGGAGGCTGAGACAGGAGGATCTTGAGTTCAAAGCCAGCCTCAGCAACTTAGCAAGGCCCTTAGTAACACAGCAAACAAAACTCTGACTCAAAATAAAATATAAAAAGAACTGGGGATGTGGCTCAGTGGTTAAGCACCCCTGGGTTAAATCCTTGGTACCAAAAAAAATTCCTAAAACAAATACCTATAACCGCTCTTCTTTAAAACCAAAGATGGGGGGCTGGAGTGGTGGCTTGGCAGTTACAGTGCTTCCCCACATGGGCAAGTACAAGGGTTCAAAACCCAGAATCCAAGTAAACAACTAAGTGTCAGAGCAACAAAAGCCATGTGAAGAACTCAATAAAAATTGATTCTCTCTGCCTCTCTCTGCAACCCCCCAATGTCCTTCTTATAAAAAAAAAAAAATCAAAGGTGGGGGAGCTGGAGCGGTGGCTCAGTAGTTACACCCTTGCCTGGCGTACTGGAGTTCAAACCCCAGCACCATGTACATAACAGCCTTGGAGCAACGAAGGTCACATGAAAAACTAAATAAAAATTGTTTCTCTTTCTATCTCTCTCACTGTCCCTCTCTTTAAAAAAAAGAAAAACAATAACAACAACAACAAAAAAAAAACAAAGGTGGGGAGGACTGGGGATGTAACCCAGGGGTAGAGCATAATGCCGAGCATAACACAGGTCCTGAGTTCAAAGGTACTGGGGTACCTTTAAATTAAAGGAGCAGCAGCTGGACATGGTGGCTCATGCCTGGGGTATCAGCTACTCTACAGAGGCTGAGGCAGGAAGATTACAATTTCAAGACCAGCCTCAGCAATTGAGCAGCACCCAATTTCAAAATTAAAATTAAAATGGGCTATGGATGTAGCTCAGTGGTAGAGCACCCCTGGGTTCAGTTTCCAGTGCCACAAAAGGAAAAAATAAAATCCAAGTGTAGAGCTCCACATAAAAACTTACTAATTACTGTGACAACTCAAATCATTTCACTTTAATAACATGGTTCATTTTATCTGATTCCTCCTCTATTAAATTTAACAAATGGGGCTGGAGCGGTGGCTTAGAAGTTGAAGGCTTGCCTTGCATGTGAGAGGACCCAAGTTCAAACCCCAGCACCACATACATTACTAAGTGTCAAAGAAACAAGGGCCAGATGAAAAAAATAAATAAAAATTGATTCTCTCTTTCTCTCCTGCTCTAAAAATAGAAAAACACACAAAATTTAACAACTGCACAATGATGGTAGAACAGCAAACTACCCAAAAGATGCTGAATATAAAAAAATTTCCCTACATTACCCCAAATTTTATTATCTTTCAACATTCAAAAACACAACACTACTTGAAAATGGGTAATGAATACCTGCTATGATATAAAACCCAAATCCTGACACCATCATGCAGAAAAACATTAAATCCATTCCTAAATACATATGGTTACGTAAACCTTGAAGATAAACTCCAGTAAACCAAAAAAGAAAATTCAGGATGACGCTAATCAATGAACCTCTCTTTAAACATTAACAAAGCACTCAGATCAGGAAGATGCTAAAATAAACTATTAAATCATGCAGACGAATTAAAAGGCTTCACTGAAAAGACTGACGTAGGAAAAACAGAGTAACTTGACGTGGTCAAGGAGTCATTCGTGACTCAGAAAGTACTACTGCAAACACTCCAAAACTCCTTCTTCAACAATACCACTGCAATAAAGGGAAGCGAGACAGAAACCGTCCCGGAAGACAAGACAGAGTTAAGGAAACGTCTAAGATATCACAAATGAAAACTTCAACTCCTAGAACTAAGATCCCGGAAAGCTTGTCGGGCAATCAGAAGTCCGACTCCACCAGGCGGGACCCACAAACCTATCTCTTCACTCCCATCTCCTCCAGATGTGGGAGGGGTTAATGGAGAGCTCCACCCCCTCGCCGAGTCCGGGAGCCCGGCGGGTGCAGGGGGAGGTGGCACAAGGCCGAGGGAGGAGAGAGCCCGCCCAGGTGACTGGAGTTGGAGGCGGAGACACAGTCCGGGAAGGGGGCCTCCGTACGGCAAGGAAGATGGAACCCCCCAGGCCGTACGGAATGGAGACGAAAGAACTGGGAGAAAAAAAGGTGACAAGAGAAATGAAAGGCGCCCCTCCTCCAGGTAGGGGCGGGCATACCCTGGCCCCCCACTACGGGCGGAAG
>PVKS010029915.1:0-24905 GCA_004027875.1 Aplodontia rufa | reverse complement strand
ATCCATTCTTCCAGTGAGGGACACCGGGGTCGTTTCCATAGCCTAGCAATAGTAAATTGTGCTGCTATGAACATCGATATTGCTGTGTCACTGTAATGTGCTGATTCTAAATCCCCTGGAAAGATTCCCAGGAGTGGAATAGCAGGGTCGTATGGTGGAACATGTGTTTTTTAATAAGGCCTACCTACAAAAACAACAATTGTATGATTATTTTTTTCTTTGGTCAGATTTTCATTCACATACTTTCTGTGATGTACTCTATCATTAAATGGCAATTACAGTAGCAAGGAGGTATATCAGAAAAACAAGGTATGCATTTCAAATTTAATTCCTTCAGAATTTAAGTTCCATGTTTTTGGCATAACACTAAATACTCCTCAATTCAGCTTTATGAATGTTTGAAAGTTAAAAAAAGGAAACCAAAATATACTTTAGTGACAAAATTATGAGTAATTTTTTTAAATTTACAACTTTCAATCTTTACATGATTTCTGCTGCTCTATGGCCATTCTCATTCCGCCAACTTGGTTCTCAAGTCAAAACTTCAGTAGTGAAGTGGGATGCGGATGCCTTCTCCCTGAGTAGGTGAGGTGAGAAACCCTGTATGGGGTACTGAAGCTCCAGTGGAGACAGAAGGGTGTCATGTAGAAAAGGGAGTGTATTTATATATTTAAAATATCACTGGGCAGGGTGGCATACACCTGTAATCCTAGCAGCTTGGGAGTCTGAGGCAGGGGGATCACAAATTTAAAGTCAGCCTCTGCAACTAATCAAGGCCTTAAGCAACTGAGACCCTGTCTCAAAATAAAAAAAATATATAAAACAGTATGTGTGTGGGTTACATACATAAAGCCCACTAGCACCATCTGTCAAGAAGTAGAAGCAGTAACATCTCAATAAAAATAAGCAAATCTCATGTACAAATTTTGGATTCTAATTATCAATTTCCACAAAAGGTGGAGGGATGACCGATTCTAGAGCTTGTGCAAAACTGGCATAAACGTGGAAAATCCTGTTGTACCAAAGCTAACACAGTGCTTTAAAAAATGATGGGAACATATCAGAAGAACACAGGAGTGTTCTGAAGAGGCTCCACTGACCAAATCTGGGACAATATGAGATTCAGTAAAATAGTACTATAAACCTTTAACAGAAATCCATGAATCCATACTAGTAATAATAAGCTGAAATTTCAATTGGGAAGATATATACACAGCTTCAAAGTACCTCCCCACAAGATATTTACAAAGGGAAAAAATGGTGGCTTTACAGTGGAAAAGGCTGGTAACTTAAACAAATGATCAGAATGAACACTATCAGAAATGGGCAAATTAAAATCATGCACTACCTGACAGGATGCAATGAGAACACAGACTAGTATCTGTGATACTCTTACCGAAGCACAACTGGTATCTAATCATAAACAGACACCCAAATGTAGAGGGAAAGAGACTTGAGACACTACAACTTAAAGCAATACATGACTTTTCAGCTGAATTCTAATAAGACATTATCGGAACAACTTGTAAAACTTGAGAGAGGTCAGAAGATTAAACAGTAATAATATGTCAATGGTAACTTCCTAATTTGATGGTTATACAAGAGAACCACTTCTTTTTGTAAATATAAGAAGAATTACAAGATGATGCAGCATAACAGCAGCAACTTATTCTCAAAGGGAAAATACTGTATTATGTATAATATTGACAATCCTCCAAGATTATTTCACAAGCTTTTCTTCAGTAAGTAAAATGCAGAAAACTAATCAATAGACTATTCTTCTTAAAGAGCTGATAAAGGAATTCAATGTGATCTGCAACTCTAAAAACAATTTTAATTACAGTGAATTTTTTCTAATTCCTGTGTCCATGGTATACATACACATTTTAGTTTTGTGTCCTTAATTCTCCCAGAATTTTTCTCATGCGTGACTTTGAGAATCTTAAACACACACACACACCCTACTATTACAATAGTGACATGTTCATAGACACTGTTCAACAGAGAAAAGTTATATGAATTCTATTTTTGAAATCAAACAAATGCAGACATAACTATAAAAATAACTTCTCCCCCTTGTGGTAAAAATTGAAAATACATTCTACTGGAAAACACTAACAGGCACTTAGTATTATTTCTTATAAAGTATTTTCATATAATTTCCTGCGAATCTCTTATGTTATCCTCTAAATAAAACACAGTATTTGCAAACAATATATTGAGAGGTAGTTTTACAGTCTGTCTTTAGGTCCAGTATTATCCAGATGCAATTTGGATAATATTCTCTACAGCAAAAAGCTTTGAGAGAACTGCCACAACAAAAGACCAAAGTTCAAAGGAACCAAGGTTACCCACAGTATAAAAAGTAACATGATAGGCAGACAAAAAAGGATGGCCTAATTCAAAGGCATCTGTCCATTTAAAATTACAGGACATTAGGAAGGTTTCCTACCTCTCAAAGTTTAATCCTAAATATTTGAAAGTCTACCTTTTAATTCCTTTGAATTGGCTCTATCCAATTTTCACTTAGCTTATTAATATAAAGATATGTCAAGAGGGACATTTTCTTCATCTAAGATTGTCAACGGTAAAAACGAAGGAAGTCACTCACCTGAGTTATAAATGCAAACTAATTTCCTCATTCCAGGTTCCCACTCTCATTCTTAACCCTCCATATTTCTTCCTATTAAGTTGCCAGGCAATGATAATTCTATGTTTTACTGACCTTTCACTGATTATAAAATAATTTAAGTTATTTTGATAGTAAACTTAATTCCATTTTCAGACTTTTTAAATTAAAAGTGGCTCAGTTGGATACTGTCTCTTAAATACAGTAATATAAATATTAGTATCTTGGCTAAAATGAATTATTGACTATTTTAATATATGTTGCACAGTACATATTAATAGAGAAAAATACATGTTATCAGCAGCATAATGTTGAGCATGTTCTAATCCATTCCACCTGCTCAAATATTAGTGCAAATAATTATATATTTATAATGCATCACTGCTGTCTAGCGCAAATCTAAGCCTTCCGAATAAATGACTTTCTGAGGTTGTTTGCTATTTGGAATATGTAATATATTCATATTTAAGATGGCTTTGTATGGTGAGGCAAACTGCAAACATCTAAACCACTTAGAAAATGAATAAAGTGATGTTTAATTATTTGTTTCTCCATACCAAACACATATCTAGTCATAAGAACTGAAGTTTCCTGGTATCCACCAAAAACTGATAAAATATATAGGGCCTAATTTAAAAATACGAATTTTGTTAAGCCCAGGGTCATCACCCTAGCTGCTCCAATTCACCAAATAAAATTCTTAATCTCTAATGTATCCAATTTCTCTTCTATTTATACTTGAAAGGCTATTTCCTGCCAAATCTGGAAAGAGAACTGATTGATCAATAGTAGCAACAAAAGGTGGAGTGTTAAGGCAATTTTAAGAAGACTTTACAAAAATTTTTGATTACATGAAAATGATCACTGATTGCTAATACACTAAATACTTTTTGCCTTACATTTTTGTGCTATCATTAACCATTAAAAAACTACCAGTACACTAAACACCTAACAAAATTAGCAACCTTATGACATTTAAAGTAGTCTTTTTAAACATAGAAATACTGATTTCCTCTTTTCTTTCAAGTGGAGATTACATTTTCTCTCATTTTACAAAATAAGATAACAAAATACCTGTACTCTTTATACTGTGAAAGTTATTAGGCAGAAACAGTATCATGGTTATATAAAATAACATTAAGAACAACTTTGGGATACAGATTTCTAGTAGGTAAAAACTTAACAAATTAAAATGTCATAACTATTTAATTTTAAAAATCAAATTAAAAGTATGACTATATGTTCAACACATAAAAAGCCCAACAGTAATTTAGATACTGATCTTGAATTTAATTTCATAATCTATATTTCATCGTAAGAATCAAATATTGGATGAAAAGAAAATCAGATTAAGAAAAACTAACGAATCATCAAACTGAAGAGCTTATTTAATATTATATAAGGAAAATAACATATATAACCCAATAGTAAGTGAGAAAGACTTACGATTTAAATCTGAACCTTTTAACAGCTGTAGACCTCGACAGGTCTGCTTACCTTTCTGTGCCTTAGGTTTTTCACCTATCAAATGGAAACAATATCCAAATCCTAGGATTGTTTTGGAATCAAATACGGTAATATATGCAAAAGATTTATCACTGTGTATGGGACTTATGTCCAATAAATTAGCAATAATTATCTTTATTATGTGTTAAAAATTTTTAAATTGCTGCATTCACTTCACGTAGAATTATCTAGTCAAATATTTTGTACTGGTCGTTTCTTCCAAAGTACACAATGTAATACAGATAAACTTTCTCAAACAGAGAGAAATAGTACAGGAACTGAATATAGTTAAACTAATCTTTATATGTCAAATTCTCCACTAGAAATCAGGAGAATTCATTTTGCTTCTGGAAAACATACCACACTTCTGAGAGATCAGTGGGCAACATGTGGGCAACGACAGAATATTTTTGCCTTAAAAACATGTTAGTTTCCAGATGTGAGCTTCTTCGGTTACCAAAAACATATGCAATGAGTGAACCTTGCTGTCTTCCACATACAGTTCAGGCAGGCATGTCTAATCCACCTTAGAAATGTGAACACTTTTTTGGGTGGGTTTTGTGACATTTCAGGAAGCAATATCACTCTATCTGGATACTTACAAATATTTTACCATCATAAATGAGATAAAGGCATTTTAAGAAATTACTAAATTCTCCAATTGGACTCAATATGCTGATTGATAATTAAATTATTTCACTGTGAGCCAGAAGACTAGTATTCAAAAAGAAAATGTTTAGGAGTGAAAGCAAGAAAAATGATTTAAAATATAACAATCTGCTTTAAATTTTTGTTTAATCTACCTTAAATTAACCTATGTTAGCAGCTCTTTTTATAACAAAAAAGATCCTAAGGACTTGCAAGCATGATGATCCTCAGAATGAAGCCAATAATAGTCTTGGAATGGTCAAATGGTCTCCTGTCTAAAGATGCATCTAGCTGTTGTAATTCTTCATAAAGTTACTTCATCTACTCTTGTTGTTGGTCATTTTCAACATAATTCAGAGGCTAGACTTTTCTTCTTCTTTTTTTTTTCGTACTGGGGATTGAACCCAGGGGTGCTTAACCAATGTGTCACATCCCCAGCCTTTTTTATATTTTCATTTTGAGACAGGATCTTGCTAAGTTGCTTATGGCCTCACTGAGTTGATGAGGCTGGCTTTGAACTTGCAATCCTCCTGCCTGAGCCTCCCAAGTTGCTGGGATTACAGGCATGCTCCACCATGCCCAGCTAGACTTTCGTCTTAAGCCTGTGGCCTATACTTCATAAAATATATTCAAGTTTTTAAAAACAATCTGCTGTGTTTAAAGTATATTACAACTTTGATACATTACTTAGATAATGCATATTTGCTCACGTAAAACTGTGGAATACTTAATGATTCCCCTTATACAAATGTTGTTTAAAAGTTATTTTCATTATCTCTACTTAAAATTTTGCTATGTGTATATAAAAACATTTTATTGATCATCTCTTCTGAGTTATAAATTTTGGACTATGGTTATTTTGCTGATGATTATATAAGACAATATTTAAACATCAGAACACAAAGAATGCATAGTGCTTCACACATTTTTTTTTTTAGAGAAAGACCATATGTTTAGGCTAAATTTCTAAGTTATATAGTCAAGTATTTTTCTGCTAAAGAAAAAAAGGAAGTGAGAAGACCTATGCTATGAAAAATAAGGAATATTTTAAAATTTTAACTAAAAGTCATATATAAAACTCAATTATGGATGTCCTTAAAATACAGAGTGAAATGAAATAAACAATCACAGGGAATTTGTTTATTGAGCATTAATGTTAACACTTCTAAATTAAGTATTCACTCATGAATTTTCTTTGTCACTGTCCTGTCAATGGACATAGGGAAAATATTGCACAGAACTCAAGCAAGGAAATAATTAACAAAATATCTAAGCAACAAGTATATGCTTTACATTTTAAAAATTAATCCAAACAAAATAATCTGAAGTGCTTCTCTGATTCAAAAGTCTTAAAATGTTCTCATTTTGAGATCCCCCCCCCTTTTTTTAAACAAATTGACACTGTACAAAGAGTTCAAATGGCCAGTAAAACTACTGCCTTGAAAGTTGGCTTTAAGTGACAGAGGTATAATTGGAATTCACATCAGAGCTTTCTAAAATGGCAATAGTACAAGCATATGACTCTTTCTGTATGATATGCAAAACCTCTTCTGGCCCTCCTTTGGCTAAGGAATAGAAATCTGGAAAGCCTTCTAAAGTGCCACAATGTCCTAAAATTCTTTGATGAAAGTTGGCATACTGCATCTCCCTGGCTTACCTTGATAACACTGGGCTAAACAGAAAATGAAGAAAACTCAGTCAATAGTAACTTAAACAGTAATTAGCTATGGACCTGGGAGGTTTGGTAAAGTTGATCATTCAGAATCAGGTTCTAAGAAAAGTAGATTTTCAGAAATTAGGCCAAAAAGTATATATTAAAGAAAAAATTGTCAAGAATGAATTGAACATTAAAGTTTATATGGTTCCCAGATGACTATGAACAACCGAATGAAAGCTGAACTACTACATATAATTAGAACATATTCTCTCAGAGTAAGTTTATAGGGCTTAAAAGGTAATGGCCTTTCTAAATTTTTGCTTGGTCTTTAAAATTTTGTTAAGTGATTCATTATGTCACCATATTAAACCAATTTGGTTTACCATATGGAAAGAGAGTAACTTCAGTAATCAAAGGACCTAGAGACCTAAAAAGTAGAGTCTATGCAAAGTCTGTCTCCAGACTTAGAATATATAATGTTATCTATCAATTCCCAATTCCTCTTAAAACAGACTACCTGTGGTTTAACTATCCCATCTTGTTCAAGTTTAGCATTAAGATAGAAATTTTAAAGGATTGCACTGTTGTCAACCATTGTCACTATTTTTCATATGCACCATTTCGACTATACCTCACCTTTTTAGTTCCCTTATAATAGTAAAATAATGAATAAATATGGTCCTTTAGTTGAGGTCTTTAACTTTATCTTAAGTGAAATACAAAATAAGGTAGTTTTATTAATTCTTAGTAGAACTGACAAGATTTATTTACCAAATAAGAAATAGTAAACGGTATTTTTAGCCCAGAAAGCAGATGTATTCTGATCCACTCCTAAAGTCTACATAAAACAATTCATCATTTTAGTTCAGTTTATAATAATTTTCTTGGAATGGTACTATTGTACCTGAGAAAAAAATTCTAATAACCCAACTACAGAGATTATGCTTACTTGTTAACTTTTCAAAAGAGGAATAAAATGCTTTAGGAAAACCTAAAATAATTTGATTAACAATAGCCAGTGTTGAAAAGGCATTAAAAACTGGTGAATAATAAATGTGGTTCTGTTGTATTTCACCTATTAATGAAAAACGGGATGGTGTTAAAGAACTGGAATCAGAACACTGGTAAAATTTTGTTTACCTTCTGACACCAACATTTTCTAGGATGAAAACAGTGACATGTAGTTTTACAGAATTTGAAATTTATAAAATAAAGAATGGAGTTAAAAAATTCAACTTGAGAGGAAAAAAAGCAAAATATAGCTGGGGGTGTCCAATTTTCAAATAAAACTTCAAATGTAAGTATGACAGCTGTTTTCTTCCAAACAGTTATTTTTCCATAAAATGTTGGCTGTGTCATAAGGAATCTCCTGTGCTTTCTATCAGCCGAGGCCTGCTGAAGTACACAACACACTTTCTTTGTAAATTCAGCCTCAGCTGAAGTGTCGAGCAAGGCGGGCAGATCTATAGTCAGCACGAAGTTGTACGAAGGAGTGGAGTATGTTCTTGTCCAGATTAGCAAGTTGTTCTCCTGAGCAGACTTGCTTTAAATTATCTGGGGCAACTACCAGAAGATTGCAAAGTGCATGCAGAGTATCAAAAAGATGTAATACCATTGGAATCTGAATTGAGAGAAGGAAAAAACAACAGTAAAACAAACTAATTTCCCATTTTAAAATCAGTTTGCAAATTCTCATATACTGCTATTCAGAACTTACTACTATGGGAGTTTAAAATATTGGAATTTTTAAAACTTAAAGAGTCAAAGATTTCAGTAGCTATAAAAGCTTTATAAACTTTTGAAAAGATTCATTTTATGTCAATTTCCCAACACTAGTAATTTGACAGACTACAACTAGTTATCAATAATATAACATCTTTTAAAAAACAATTTAAATTTTAGGAATTAAGGAAAATGATCTCAGAGAGACATACATTAAAAAAAAGAATATTATTTTCTTAAAATGTGACATACACAGATTAGTCATGAATGTCAATTAGGCTATATGGACTGTGCAACTGAAATATGACCTTGTGTATAATAAAACACTAAGAAAAAGGTGCTAATATTGAAAATATGATTGGAACACTACTTTTTCATGAAGAATGTGATAGATCCCATCTCATCACAATATCAACAAAAGTTATAAATTTCTTAATAATCATTACAGTACAGATTTTTAATGGCTCGACCTAATACTCCTAAGCTTATTTGCAAGTATGATATTTGTGTATACATACCTTGAAGTCTTTGGCACACTTTCTATATTCAGCTACATCACAAATTGCTAACATGCCACCCATACAACTGTAGGAATATTGTTGAAGATGCTCATAAATAAGTCGATGAAAACGTACACCAAGTTCCATTAAAACTGTATCCACATTTTTCCCATCCATGGAATTCTTAATCTTCTCCACTTGTTTTCTTACATATGCACAGACTTTTACACAGGCCTGGAAAAGTTTTTCTACACTTATTATATAGACATGTGTATCAGTTTAATTAAGGAGAAAAATATCCCTAAGCATAAAAAAAGAAAACTTAGGGCACAGTAAGATACACTGACAAGTGGGAAGGGGAAGGGCAGGATAAGGGAGGGTAATTGGGGGGGCACTCCTGGGGGTAATTGCAATATCCAGAATATATACACATTTTATATTATTTTGTTAAAAACTGTATGGTTGTTCAAAAATAAAAAAAAGTAAAAAAAAAAAGATACACTGACAAAAATGTTAAAGAATTACAAAAGCAGACATTTTTAACAAATTGAATAGTTTCACTCACATTAGTATACTGTATTAAAACATTGTTTTCATCTTCTGGCTTAAAATCTGTTTTCTTTTGTTCTGCAGCCAAGATATGCTTCATTTGTCCAATCATACAATTTAATGTTCTAGAGAATTGAGAATACAATATTACTTGATCCATTTAATTTATTCAATATTTACTTTTATTTATAATATCTGTATAAAATTATTTAATTTCATATCATCATAACACTTTTTTAATTGGTAAACTTTAGATTTTAGAAAACATCAATCTAGGGCTTGATATTTAAAAACTCACAGTTTTATTAACTTTCTGCTAAAAACAGATTCTTTGCCCCAGGCCTTAAGAAAATCTTAAAGACCACAGAAGCCTGTCACTAACTTAGATCCTCACTACGAAGGATCTTCAAAGGCAAAATTAGGCAGAAAGAATGCTTAAGAGGGTGGCAAGATCAGCTTAAGAATGGCCAAGGTTTGGGAAAGCAGGTAGGAGAACATGAGTCTCACAGTTAAGGAAAATGGAGAAGATCCAGTTGAGAAACGAAGGCATGGATATATTACAGTACCAAGATATATTATCTATGTGATATTCTCCAAAAGCAAGCAGCTTTTCATTTATGGGAATAAAGGAGATCACAAAATTCAGGGTACAACAGTTGTGGTTGAAGGAAGTGGATTTTAGGGTAAATACAAGGCAATAATTCAAGAGAGGGACCAAGTGATTTTGGCACAATAATAAATTAAGTAAAGTTAGGAAAACGTCAATAAATTGACTCAAGATGAAAAGACTAAAGGACAGAGGTGCTGCTGAGGTCAGAAAACATGCATGTGGAGAATTAATATGTTGGTAAAACAGGAGATTTGGAATTGGTAAAAGAGATAGGTATGGAGAAGTGCATTCAGGTTTAAGGTTTTGTTACTAATAATAACAAGGGCCAACAAGGCACAGAGGCAGATATTTTAGGATGAACAAGATGAATGGTTCATACACATACATATGGAAAGATCATAAGATGAATGGTTCACACACGTATATATGGAAAGAAAATGACTTAAGGTAAAAAGAAAAATTATGAGACACATGCCCAAATTCTCAATAAATATATAGCACTGAAATAAAAGACTAAAAGATGTTCAGGCCTAACAGATGGACACTGGTCTGAAAATATCATCAGGAATTCAAGAGAGTCTACACTCAGGGTCATGCCTTCACAGACCACTATGCCTTTAATGTACTAAATAATAGAAATACTTTCAGATTAAGACTTACATGGAAAGACAAAAAGAGATTACCTAATTTATTAATAAGACAGCTAGGAAACGTGTACTTCATATACTTTTGAAAATTTAACATTACCTAAACTCCCCACCTCCCAAAATTGACTTTCAGGTATTGTGAGACAAAGCAAGGAGAAACAAATTAATATAAAGGGTTTAGGTTAGGAAAATAAGTACTTGTTAGAAGTAATGTTTATCACACACACATACATACACCATATATACACATACGGAAATAAAAAATAATGTATACACACATTATGATATTAAGTGAAGTTCTATTTATGTATAATCTCATCTGATCCTGACCCCCCCCAAAAAAATCACTATATACCAACAAATTGGATAAATAGAAAAAATGAGTAAATTCCTAGAAACATGCAACCTACTAAAAACAAATGAAGAAATCAGAAAATCTGAACAGTACAGAGAAAGGAGATTAAATTGGCAATCAAAGACCTCTCAGCAAAGATAAGCCCATGCATGATCAAATGGCTTCATCAGTGAATGGTACCAATCAATTAAAGAATTAACACCAATATTTCTCAAACTCTTCCAAAAAATGGGAAGTGAGGGGAACACTTCCAAACTCATTTGACAAGGACAACAATACTGTGATACCGAAGGTAGACAAAGACGCTACAGGAAAATTATAGGTCACCATCTCTGATGAACTTAAGACATAAAAATCAAAAGAAAAAAAATACCAAATTGAATTTAACAGCACACTGAAAGGATCATATACCATGATCAAGCAGGATTTATCCCTGTGATGCAAGGATGAGTCAACATAAGTAAATCAATAAATATGAAATACTGATTTAACAGAATAAGGGGTAGATACAATGACCATTTGAAGAGACAGAGAGTGGCAAAATTCAACATTCTTTTATGATAAAAATTCTCAACAAATAGGAACTCTAAGATCTGAAAAAAGACAAGGATGTTCACTCATCATTTCTATTCAACATAGGACTGGAAGTCCTAGCTTGAGCAATTAAGTTAGAAAAAGAAATAAAAGGCATCTAAACTGAAAAGTGAAAAGTAAACTGTCTCTTTAGTGTCATGTTACTATACATAGAAAACCCTAACAACTCCATCAAAAAACTGCTAGAACTTAAAAATAAATACAGGATGCAAAATCAAAATACAAAAATCAGTTGTATTTCTAAGAACTATCCTAAAAAGAAATTAAGGAAACAATACCATTTACAATAGCTTTGAAAAGAATAAAATACTTAGGAATTAAGTTAATGACAGAAGTAAAAGACTTGAAAACTGAAAACTACAAAACTTTCCTAAAGAAAATATAAAGAACAGATAAATAAATGAAAATACATCCTATGTTCAAGGATTGGAAGAATTAATATTGTTAAGATGTCATACTGTCCAAAGTGATAGATTCAATATATTCCCTATCAAAATTCCAGTGGCATTTTTCAGAGACAGAAAAAACAATTCAAAAATTCATAGAGTCACAAAAATCCTGAGTAACCAAAGCAATCTTGAGCAAGAAGAACAAAACTGGAGACATCATACTTCCCTAACTCAAGTGATCTTTGACAAGGGTGCCAAGGACGCACAACAGGGAAAGGATAGCCTCTTCGTTATATGGTGCTATAAAAACTGCTTGTCCACACACATAAAAATAAAACTGGACCTTTATATCCACCACATACACAAAATCAATTCAAAATGAAGCATTTAATATGAGACATTTATATGTAAAACTATCAGGAAAAAAAATAAGTAAAAGCTTGACATTGTTCCAAGCAATGGTTTTTGGTTTTCCCTTAGAAGCACAGAAAACAAAGCAAAAACATACAGGTAAGAGTGCATCAAACTAAAGAGCTTCTGTTCAGCAAAGAAAATGACCAACAGGGTGAGACAACCTAGAGATAGCGGAAAACAACGCAAAGTCATACATTTTATAAGGGTATCTAGAATATATAAGGGGTTCAAACAACTTAATAGCAAAAAAATAAATAAATAAAGAAAAATCAAATAACACAAATTTTAAAAGGGCGAAGGACCTGAATAAATATTTCTCAAAAGAAGACATACAAATGGCCAACAGATACATAAAAATGTATTCAACATCTCTAGTCATCAGAGAAATGCAAATCTAAAACACAATGAGATATCACTTTACACCTGTCAGGATGGCTTAGACAAGGAAGTGGTAAGTGCTGGTTAGGATGTGGAGAAAAGAAAACTTCTGTTTGCTAAGGTAGGAACAGCCATCATGGAAAACAGTATGGCAGTTCCTCAAAATATTAAAAAATAGAACTATATTATCCAGCAAACTCATCACCAGGTATATATCCAACGGAAATGAAATCGATTATCTTGAAGAGATATGTGTTCTCTCAGGTTAACTGTAGCATTATTCACAATAGCTGCCATATGGATCCAGTGAGAGATGAATGAATAAAGAAAATGTGGGGCTGGAGCGGTGGCTCAGCTGTTACAGTGCTTGCCTGGCATGCGTGAGGACTTGGGCTTGAACTCCAGCACCAAGTATACAACAAAGTGTTGGAGCAATCAAAGTCACATGAAAAACTAAATAAAATTTATTCTCTCTCTCTTAAAACAAAAAGAAAAGAAAAGAAAATTTGGTATACAGTGGGTATTATCGAGCTTTAAAAAAGAAAGAAATACTGCCACTTGTGATGACATGGATGAACCTGGAGGACATTACCAGAGAATGACAAATACTACAAGATCTCATAAGTGGAATCTTAAAAAAAAAAAATCAAATAAAGTAGAACAGTGTTTGCCAAGGACTGGAGGGAGAGAGTGACGGAGGAATTAATGAGTCAGGGTATAAAGTTTTAGTTAAGCAAATGAGTAAGTTCTATATTTCTGGAGATCTACAGTAGAGCATGGTGACTAAACTAATAATACAATATTTATACTTTAAATTTGTTGAGAGAGTGGATCATACACCTTCTTGCCACAAGAAAAAAAATGGAACTATGTTTAGTGATGGAAATGTTTAATTAGCTTTATTGTGGTAATCATTTTATGAAGTGCAAATATATCAAAACATCATATTATACACCTTACATATAAACAAATTTTATCTGTCAATTAAGCTTCAGTAAAGCTGGGAAAAACAAAGGCAACACAAGTTTTTATGATTCTTTTAAACCTATTCTTCAGTAAACTAGTCTGCATAATTAACTCGATAATATCCTTTCATTTTCCAGTTTTACTCTTCCATTTTTATTCTTATACATACCACATAGTAGTTCTCAATCTTAGTGTGAAGGTCAACTGGGAAGGTGAATTGCAAGCAATTTCTTATTATTAATAAAATGATTTATATTTTAGATTCTCAGTTATCTTTTAAATAGGGCTATTAAAAACTTATATTCAAATATGTTTTCTTGAACAGTAAAGAAAGAATTACAGTAAATAAAAAGATTTACTCAAACCTTAGTACCGTGGGCTTTAGAATTAGAGTTCCAGCTCTACTATCATTATCTGTGTGATCCTGAGCAAATTAATTTCTTTAAGTCTCCATTTCCTCATCTATAAAATGGAAATAGTAGTTCCTACCCAATACATGAAATTAATATAGGTAAAGGTCCTTGTATTGTGCCCAGCATATAGCAAATGCTTGGTAACTGGTAGCTATTATCATCATCAACAAATATAAAAAACATCACCATTTCAAAATCAGACATACCAATACATCAATAAAAAAAATATGGAAAACAGAAAATAAAAAACAGACCACTGGTACTTTGTACTCTGTACTTTGAATTGCCTTCAGTAGACATTAAAAATTTTTTACACTCACTCAACAGAAGTACTTTTAGAATATTAATATATTTATTTAAATATTTTATACACAAGCCTGGAAACTCTAAATGAAATATAATACTGTATGTTAAACATCATTTCTGAAGTAGTTTGTAGCTTGTGAGTATATAATGTGGAGGAGGGGGGCTTACAAAAAATGGTTTTTAACTGAATCAAGTTTAAAAGTACATCTAAACACATTCAGAAATAAAAGCTAACATTCTAATAAGGTTGAAAGTAAAATATAAAAATAACATCAAAATGTTACAGCAACATGGTGGAATTAAGGAAGACTTTCTTCTTTAAAAACCATTTCTGTGCTGCTATGATAGTGTATAGTGTTTCTATGATCTAAACAAGTGCCACAGAGAAAAACAGAAACTTGCCTATCAATGCCAGTATCCAATTTCATCTCCATTTGTTCAATTATTTCTTTTTTCTTCTGAAGACATTCAGATAACTTAGGAGAAGAGCTATTATATATTTAAAGGGAAAAACAATCATATTAATAGCCTAATTTCTATAGGATTTTCACACGCATATTGTACATAAAATTATGAACCCATACATTATTTTAATTTGATCATAAATCCAAGAAGTAATTATTTACACCTAACACCCAGTTTATTAGAGAAGTCACACTAGGAACGACCAATTAACCGTTAAAACAAAATGAAGAAGAGTTAATATAAACATATGGCTTAATTCTGAAACTATATGGTTTCTAAGTAAATATTTAGTATAATACTAAGAAAAGTCACAAGATATCATCAGACTCTAAGAATATAGTAAATCATATTTATAAAACTTTGGAGGGTTATAGCCAAACCAGTTGTATTTATTTTCCTTAAACTGAAAAAAAAAAAGCAACAAAAAAAGCCTCTGACAGAGGCTGGGTAGCTCAGCGTTACTGTGCTTGCCTGGTATGCGTGAGGACACATGTTTGAACACCAGCACCATGTACACAACTGTCAGAGCAACGAAAGCCACATTAAAAACTAAATACAAGTGATTCTCTTTCTCTCTCACACAAAAAAATGAAAAAAATAAAAAAAGAGAAAAGCCTCTGACAATTATATCTGTCTTCCAAATGCTGCCAAAATACACGAAATATTAAGGAATAAGAATACAAAAAAACAAGTGAATTTTCTGTTACCTGGCAACAGATCTTTAAAAAGTAAATTTCCTTTCAAAGTATGATTCATGGATCACAAGCGATCTCTACTTTTGAGACTGTTTCTGAGCTAGACTTGGCATACCAAGTCTATATACAAAATACCTAAAACTTTTCCTTTATATGAAGTTTCCTTTGTCAATAACAGTGCTACATAAAAATCTGTAAAACACTCACATATATATCATCTTATTTCTCATATACTTTAAAAGTTCCTATAAATTGATATGAAGATGCAAACCAAATATTAATGCCTCATCAAAGTTTATCCTATTAATCTCAATTTTTTTTGTATGTCTTTACATTATAACAACTGCCTAAAAGTGGATTGTGTCTCTTAGACCTTTTGAAGGAGTAAATTTGCTGAGTTGCACTGAGCTGTAGGGACTCTTTCATATCAGATTTCAATTTTAGGTTTATAATAGATTATGTCTTTTCAAATACATCAAAATTCAATAGCATAGTAGAAAGAGAAAACAGGAATGCAAAGAAGGAAAAGGACCTTTTTATTTCACACCTTCTCCTGTCCTATTTGATGCTTTCATGAACATGTATTGTTTTTGAAATTTATTTAGAATATGGTATGTAATACTCATTGAAATACCAATGAAAATGTGACAACACAACTAACCTTATTAGTGGCATAAGATGATCATTAAATTGCTTGTCAAAAAGATGAAAAATAGTATTGGCCTGTTGTACAACATCCAAAAAATAGAGATTTGCATTTCTAGAATCTGAGGAAGGTATTCCTAAAATTGGAAGACATAAATAAATGAGAATCATTCTTGAAGAAATTCATCTTAGCAACAGAAAAAGAATATGGTTTTACACATACAATATGAATAAAAGTAACTGATTTTAATAAATCACCAATGACTTTTGTGGGCAGAGTAAATAAGCTTGCTAATAGCTTAATAAAATTCACTGAAAGTTAGTTTTATACCCAAATGTTCATAGTCTTTGTGATTTGCTTAGAAAACAGTAAAAATGAATCAATTAATTAATCATTTTGGGTTCTACTTTCTCCTTACCTTTCCCAACCCTTTGGTGCCCAATGACTTTGAATATATTCCCACTGTTTTTCTTTTCTTTTTTTTCCCTTTGGTAGTACAGGAGATGGATGCCAGAGCCTTGTTCATGCTAGGTAAGCACTCCATCACTGAGCTACAATGCTAACCTTTTTTCCCCCCTTTAATTTTAATTTGAGACAGGGTGTTGCTAAATTGCCCAGGCTTGCCTTGAACTTGAGATCCTCCAGCATCAGCCTCCCAAGTAGCTGGGATTACAGATGTGTAACAAAGCACCTAACTTTCCATGATTTTTTTTTTTAATAACCAGGTCTCTCTTATATCTGATAACAGCTAAAATAATTTTCTTATTGCTCTTCCTGGTTCAAATCTCTTTTAACTTCTATCATATATACTGCTATCATTAAAGTGCCTAAAAGTAACATTTCACTTGTGTTCTCCACTATTTCATCAAAAGTATTCAAAATTTCGTATCTAAGGGCAAATTCCTGATATTCAGAAAGGTAATCAAGCCAGTCCACTGATAATCAGCTGAATTCTCTGAACTTCAGTTTCCTCCTTTCTGCAAAGAATAGTAGATCAATTCTAAGGTCCCTATTATCTCTAGATGTCTGTTCTGCTAGTTAAAATTAAAAGAAAAAAACAGACAAAAATATCCATAGTTAATGACAATATGCAAGCTTAATATACAGAGTTCTTCATAGGATGGGGATTTTTTCTGTTTTAATAATGGAAAACAAAGGTGTTCTCTGCCCCCACAAAAAACCCAGAATCCACTGGTAAGAAAGTTAAAGGCTCCAACACAAATTTGTAAGAGAGAGGAAAAAAAAAAATCAATATACATTTAGAAAATATCCTTGTCATGACTATAAGAGAATAAAATTAAGGCAATATTGTATGTTTACAACCACTAAATTATTGAAGCATTTAAGAAATACTTCATAATATATGGAAAACTGGTGTATGCATATTGGCCAGTAGTAGTATAAACCAAGAGGGAAAAAATCCTTTAGGAAAAGTTTATATCAAAGTGAAAAATTTTTTTTGTATCAAAATTTAGGAAAAATATATAAATAAAACAAGCTTTAATCTACTAATTTCACTTTGGGGATTATAGACAAAGAAAATAACCACATAAGGAAATAATGCTCTATAGTAGTCATTACTGCATTATTTATTATTACTACAAAACTGAAAAGTTGCAAAATATCTTATCATAGGGCATTATAACCTTAAGTATGCTCCACAGAATTTTATGCAATCATCAAAAATAACAGCAATAAGTATTAACTACCTGCATGAAAAACACTTATGAATATGAGGAATCTTTCCATTCTACAAGAAAATTTCCATTCCAAATTAACAACTGCCATTAAAATGAAGATGCTAAATTTCCATGCTTGCTGAATAACAAATTCTTCATACATCTTCACATCTCTGAGGTATTATTATCCCAACTCAAATTACCAAGCTAAGTCATTTACAAGAGACAAAGACTAAATGACGCTTAAAAAAATGCTTATCTATAAAGGAAATGGGGAGGGAAACAGGAAATCATAAAGACAAAGGGGAGATCAGTAATGTAGGAGACAGAGGCAGAGAAAGGGATGGGTAAGGGAGTCAATGAAAAAAATTAATTCTTAAAATATCATGCTATATGCATATATACCATAGGAAACTTCACCTTTACGCATAGGTAGAAAGAACCAATCAAATATAAATAAATAGAAGAGTGAAAAAAAGCCTAGTAGAGGAAGGACTGGGGGAGAGAGGATCGAGGACAGGAAGGAAAACGGGGAGGGATAAGGGGAAGACCATGAACTGAAATTGAATTTCATACACGTATGAGTTTGTTGGGATGAACACAACTACTATATATAACTATAAAGCACTAATAAAAAATGCTGATCTACATCATAAAAGTAACAATGTGAAAAAAATGGGTAACAACAAAGCACAGTGAAACCAAAGTGACTAAATTATGGCTAATTTTGGCTCACTGTTAGAAACTTGAGAATGTTATTTTATACAGCTTATGAAGATTTTCTGAGCATCTATGTACTTTCTGGCTGCTAGGGTACAACACTAGAGAAAACAAAAATTCTACTGTTTTCTCTATCTAAAAGGTAAATACCTAAAATTGTAAATACTCAGTTTACCACTTTAAGCTCTTATCCTCTCATAGACCTTTTTTGACCACTCGTTCAAAAAAAATTTCTTGCTTCTCTACTGTCTACCCTACCTTTCCATTACTTACTCAGTTTCATTTTTACTCAGTTTCATTTTTCTTCATTACACTTCCTAATCATTTGTCTATCCTTTCTACAAAAATATAAACTCCATGAGTTGGGAGCAGGCATTAGGAAGTGTTAAATGAATGAATTCTGGAGTGGAGGCAAACATTAACAAAAAAAAAAAATTCACTGTGACAAATATAATTTTAAGAAGTTAATTCAACTGCTTGTGGTGGTAACGCCTACAATCCTAGCTGGTGACTTGGAAGGCTGAGGCAGGAGGATCACAGGTTTGAGGTCACCTTCAGCAAGTTAGTGAAACCCGTGTCAAAACAAAAAAGGCTGGGGATGCGTAGCTCAGTGGCCCATGGGTAAAATCCCCAGTACCGCAAAAAATAAAAAAACAGAAAAAAGGTTAATTCAATGATGAGACAATGAATAACTACCCTAGAGGGCACGCTAAAGACCTGAAAAGATGACATCTTAGTTGAGATTAAATGGTTGAAAAGCCAGCCATAAGATGAGCTGAGGGAAAAGTTTTTTGGGGATGGGAAACACCAAGGGCAATGAGCCTAAATCAGGAAAAAGTATAAAGACCACTGTGCCTGGAACAGTGTGCAAGATGAAATAAGGGTGGATACATAAGAGGCATTATCAAAAGTCAGGCTTTTAAAAGTTTGTTATTGTATTCCTTCTAAGAGTAATAAGCCACTAAGAAAATGATAATTAAACTCACTGCTACTCAAAGTCAGTAACTTGGAAAGGAAAGAATGGGTACAGAGAACCAATTATGAGATGACAATTTAAACTAGGGTGGCAATTGTGGAGATGGATAAAAGAAATGAATTTTTATTATTTTTGGAAGGAAACTAACAGGATTTGTTGATGGCTGGCTATTGGGATTGATGAAAAGGAATAATTAGGGCAACTCCTAGATTTGGGACTTGAGTAACAGATAAATGTCAATGCTTTTAAAGACATGAGATAGGAACAAATTTAGGAGAAAGATAAAAGAATTTTATTTTGAATATGCTAAATTTGAGATGCTCACTGAACAGGTGATGAGGTCAAGTAGGCAACTGGATTAATAAGACTAACTCAGGAAAGAGATCATTATTACACTATTTATACTAACCAACAGCTAAAAAGATCAAAAGTAAATGAAAATATTTAATGCCAATCCATCCCTTTCTGGACTTATTTTTTAAATTATTTCCCTTTCTAACCTTACATCAATTTCCCAAATAGAACACTTTTGTTTCTGTTCCTTGACATCTTATAATGTATAACAATGCAATATATTCTGCCAGACATTATAGTGACTTATGTGGCCTATTATCCTTACTGGATGTAAACAATACGAGAAAACCAAGCCTTTGCATAGTTTGCAGCACCTGGCAAATTACAATGCAGAATTGCAATTACATTGTGAATGCATTACAGAAGCTCAAAATCACTGCACTGAACTGAATCCAACATACAGAAGATTATATATGAAACATTACACACATATTTTAAGATTAAAGGAATTTAATACAAATATACTTACCAGCAAGTCCTGTTTCCAAAGCATAATCAATATGCTCAATACATAAAAATTCCACCAGAATTGTAAAAATTCTAAAGGCATTCCTTGGTAAATCAGAAGGATCAGAGAGCTTTAAAACAAAACAAAACAAAGCAAAAAAAAAAAACCCAATGTTACTCTTCAAGTCTACCTTTTAAAATAGCCAACTTATTTTTTTTAGCAATTTTTTTAGCCATCAAAGACAAGTATTTCAAGTATCAAAATAACTCATATTTCACCTCTCCCTGCCCATACACAATTAAAACTCGCGTTTGATCTATCACTCTCCTGAATTAGAGCACAGTTTTTCAACCTTGGATTGTAATACATTAATGGAATCCAACTGTAATTTCAAGAAATACACACACATACACCTCATAGATATACTGGGAAGCCATGTAAAATGCATTTCTTATAGTAGGTAAGTAGTCAAAGAGGTTTGAGAGACACTGACTGAACAAGGGCTATTCTAGTAACATTCAGGACAAAAGGGATTTTTTATTTTTTGGAAAATAAATTAATAGATGCACTATAAATACATACAAAATAATTTAATATATCTTTAAAATGTCATTTAATCTCACCAACTCTTGATTTTTTCATTTGTAAGATGGTGATAATATTAATAATACTTTCTAGTTTTAAGGTTAGAATAAAACATGAAAAGTACAGTGTTTTTTTTTTAATTTTTTATTTTTGAACAACCTTACAAGATTTTAACAAAATAATATAAAATGTGTATAAATTGTGTATATATTCTGGATATTGCAATTATCCCCAGGAGTGCCAGTGTTTTTTAATAGTATTTAACACAAAGTAAGATGACGACTTTCATTTTTATGCTGCTGATAAATTATTTAGTAAAAAATTATTAGTAGTTATTTTGAGAAAATGAAATCTAATCGTTAAAAGCTAGAAAATTACTCTTAACTTCTTTTAACTGCTTTCTCCATTACATCTCATTTCTGTCTTTGTCAAGCTGTCTGCACTCATGTGACCTCTCAGGGTAATGCTTATTATAGGCTGAATAGCATTTATCTGAAATGCTTGGAATTAGAACTATTTGAGATTTTGGATTTTTATTTTAGGAAAAAATATATATATACATATGGAGAGAGACAGGCATCTTGGAGATGGGACTAGAAATCTAAACATGAAAGGCATTTGCGCTTTATAAACATCTTACACACATAGCTGGAAGGTAACTTTATACAATATATTTAGCATGCCTACATTTTGACTGAGACCAGTCCTATGAAGACAAGTATGAAATTTTCCACTGTGGTATCATATTGGTACTCAAAAAACATTTGCACATAAAATATTTACCAAGATGGACCATTTTCTGGGCTAATAAACATCTCAATAAATTTGAAATCAGTAACAAAGAGACATCAAAGAAGCCTCCAATATTTGGCAACTAAATAGCATACTTCTAAAATCATCATTGGGCCAAAAGAAAACAAAGAGAAATTAAAAAGTATTTTGAAATGAATTAAAACACAGCAAATCAAATTTTTTAGGATACAGCTAAAGCAGTACTTCGAGGTAAATTTATGACCAAATGCCTATACTCGAAAAAAAGTATATCAATGCTCTCAGCCTCCACCCTAAAACATCAGAAAAAGTAGGGCAAATGAAACCCATATATGCTGAAGAAAAGAAACATTAAAAGAGTAGAAATCAATGAAATACACAAGAGAAAAACGACAGAAAAATTAATAAAATAAAAAACTTTTTTGGGGGGGAGGAAATCAACAAAACTCATAAACCTCTAGCCAGACTGATCAGAAAAAAATGAAATTACTGATAATCAGGAATGAAAGAGGTGACATTACAATAGTTTCCACAAAAACTAAAAGGAAAGGAGACATCAATGCAAACAATTTTATTGTAATAAATTCAACTTACATGAAACATAACTTTTAAGACACAAATTACCAAGGCTCACTTAAGTAGGTTATCTGAATAGCTCTGTATTTATTAAAATTAGATTTGTAGTTTAAAAACCCTCATTAAAAAAACAGAGTCCAAATTCACTGGCAAATTGTATTAAACACTGAAGAAAGAATACCAATTTTACAAAAACTTTTCTACAACACTGAAAGTGGGGAGGCAGAAATACTTCACACTCATACTATGAGGCCAACATTACTCTATCAAAACAAGATAAAAACATAAAGAAAAATTATAGGCAAATTTCTCTTATGAACATAAATTGTTAAGAGTTCTTAGTAAACCTAATCTAGCAAAGTATAAATAGGAAAATAGAACAATTGCCAATTGATAACCAATTAGAGTTTATCAAGGGAACACAGGGTTAACATCTGAAAATCAGTCAATATGAAACCATTTGTCAAAAACTTTTATTTTTTTAATAGTAAAAGCATATTTTTTTGTTCAGCATAGTTGTACATATTGGACAGAGTCGTTGCTACATAATCAAGTATACATGGATATTGATAGAGTATGTTAAAGCCAATTCTAGTCCAGGATCTCCCTGCTTTGTCCATTCCCTGCTCTCATGTTTCCTCTGCATTGCCTCCAATGTTATGGATAGAAATAAGCATATACATGTGTATTAATTTTTGGCCTGCCTGTGTATAGTTGGGACTTCTCATGGGAGCCGAGAGTTCCCAGTTGCATTTGTCAAAATTTAACCCCTAATCCTTATAAAGACACCTTAACGAACCAAAATAAAATAATTTCCTCAATCTGCAAGAATTTATGAAAACTTATAGTTAGCATCATACTTAATAGTGAAAGGCTAAATTAAATGCTTTACTCTTAAGATCAGGAATAATGAAAGATGTTTGTTTTCCCCATCTCTATTCAACATCACACTAGAAGTTGGGTCATGGAATAAGGCAAAGGTACAAAATAAAAGACATCTATGTCAGGAAGGTATAAGTAAAATTATGGGTAGACAACATGATAATCTATACAGAAACTGGTGGAATCTACTAAAAAATGCTATTGGAATTAAAAAAGTAAGTTTAGGTAGGTTGCAGGGAATAAGATTAATATGTAACAATCAATTGCATTTCTATGTAACAACAACCAAGTTAAACTATAAATTAAGTATACATTTTAAAAATACTATTTACATTATAACATCAAAATTTATCAATTCTTCCCAAATAGAACTATAGATTTGATGGAATAATGCAATTCCAATTAAAATTTTAGGCTATTCTTTCCCTTGAAAACAACAAACTGTCTATGAGACTTACACAAAATAAAAAGTGATTTATATGGAAATGTTAGAAGACTTAACACTACCTGATTCACGACCTACTTTACTATAAACCAGCATCGTCTGGCATAAAGACAAATGGAACAGAGTACTCCAGAAACAGATCCACAAATAAGTAGTCAACTAATTTTTTGACAAAGATTCAAAAGCAATGTAGTGGGGAAAGAACAGTCTTTTTAGGTAAAAATTTATATGATATAAAAAAACCACCACCTATAATAGAAAAGTGTTTGATCTCATCAAAATTAAAAATTTCTATCCTTTGAAATATTGATAGGAAATTGAATGGACAAGTCACAGATTGAAAAGAAAAAATCTGCAAATCACATATCTGGTGAACAAAGTGTAATCAGAATATAGAACTCCCCAAAATAAAAAACAGACCACCTGACTTAAAAAACAAGCAAAAGATATGAACACCACATCAAGGAGCAAATATTGATGGGAAATACACACATAAAAAGGTGCTCTTCATCAATCATTTCATTAGGAAAATAAAAACTAAAATCATAAAATATCACTACACACCCTATTTGACAGTTTCTTAAAAAGAAATGTTCTATGATCTGTTACATCACTACCAAATATTTTTGAGTTTTACTCACTCTAATACAGGTAACTCTAGTTGACTCATTTATATTGCTGTCGTTTTCTAGGGTATGAACAATGCTAGTGTTCCAATTCCTTTTTCACTGAGTTGCATCTAATATTTTGCCACAACAAACAATGTTATTATATTAGACAGATCACTTGCACCTATGAGCTTTTCTAAGTTACTGCCAAATTACTCTTCAAAGTAACTACCAATTTTCACTCAAGCTGGCAGTGTGTGACAATTGTTATTGCCCCACTTTGTCATCAACAGTTGGCACTGTTGAAACTTTTTTTTTTTAAGAGAGAGAGGGAATTAATTTTTATTTGTTTTTTCTTTTTTTTTAAGCTTTCATTTATTTATTTTTTATTAGATGAATATGGAGTTACAATTGAGGGGGAAACATTGTCAAACAATCAAGAACAAATGTATATATACTTAGTTATCCAAGGCTAATGCCATGTCAATGGATGCCCAGCTAGGGTTCTCCATGTTGCTGTTTCCCCCAGAAGAACCCCTAAGTTAAATGGATATCTCATGGAGGTCAGAGATCTCCTTCTGAGATGATTCCCCCATATTCCCACCCTCCAGTCTCCTAGATATTCTTCCTAAGCCCTCCCCCCACCCTGTCTCCACCCTACGCCTCCAGGTATCCTAGGGAGTCATCCCCCTGTTGCGTTAAGAATCACACCATTGAGGTTATTATTAGCTTAGCCAGCTAACATACTACTTCCCGATGTATTCTAGCTTCC
>PVKS010029914.1:0-24916 GCA_004027875.1 Aplodontia rufa | reverse complement strand
GAACCTGGGTCCTCATGCACGTCAGGCAAGCACTGTAACCACTGAGCCACCGCTCCAGCTCCTATAATATTTCTTTATACAATTGAAATTTCAGATATCAGAAACATCTTATGTTCTTGACATTTACTAGACTGCTTAAGCACTGTGACATTAACCTGCAGTTAAGAAATAATGAAGAACTAAGTGATAAACATTTTTACTCTACGGATGTGATTGAGGGTGTTGCTTTGTACAGACTTCTTATGAAGGGGAATTTTCCTCTGATCTCAATAAAGATAACTATGAAATGTTAGTGACACACTCATATGTCTCGTGAGTATCTACATTTGTTAAATTTTATAGCTAGACCTTGATTTTTCATTTGTGTTGGTTGCTAAAAATCTCAGCTAAATAGACAGCATATATCTAAATGTGTTTTGCTTTTCTCTTGATCTTACTTTTTTAAAGAGAGAGAGAAAGACAGTGAGAGAGACAGAGAGATGGAGAGAGAGAAAGAGAAAGGGAGAATCAACTTTTATTCAGTTTTTCATCTAGTTTTTGTTGCTCCCACACTTAGCTGTGTATGTGGTGCTGGGGTGTGAACCTGGGTCCTTACACATGCCAGGCAAGCATCGTAATCGCTGACCTGCAGGTCCAGCCCCTTTCTCTTGATTTTTATTTCAAATTTAATTTAAAAGATTTGCTATATGTATTAGTTTTTCTTTTGCTGCATAAAAAATTAGCATAAATTTTGTGACTTAATACAAATTTATTATTCTGTACCTTCCATTGTCACACATCTAAGTCTCAACTACTTTCTCTGCTCTAGTTTTCACAAGGGAAAAATCAGAGTTCTCTCCATTCAGGCATCCAGGTTGTTGGCAGAATCCTTTTCCCTGCAGTAGAACTCCCATTTCCTTGTTGATGGGGAGGAGGTGCTGCTATCTCTGGAAGGCTCCCTCCAGCCCTACACTGTGTCCTCTGCATGGTAGCGCCAGCAACAGCAGCCAGGTCCTTCTCACTCTGGGAATCTCTCTGATTTTCCCTTCTACCCTATTGTTTTTCTCTTCTGCCTCTAATCAGAAAAAGAATTCAATGATTTTAAAGGCTCAATTGATTAGATCAGATGTACTTAGATAATTCAGGATGAGCTTCTATTTTAAGGTTTATAATATTAGTTATATCTGCAAAACATCTCCTGCTATGTAAACAGCTGTACTTACAGCTTCTGGGGAGCAGAACATGGGCATGCATTATTAGGGGGGATTTTATCCAAACCATGCCACTATTATGTTATAAATTTTTGAATATTGTTTTTCAGCTTGTCAGAAATTAAATTTAGAAATAGGCAAAGAAAACTTTCATCAGTCTATGATCCAATAGATTGAAAACCTCAGGTAATTCTAGATGTAAGGAGAATCTGATTAAAATATTAAAATCTGGAAATTTATAGCACAAGTTTTGATTTTTAAAATTTTACAGTTAGATCTATAAAATTGAAATGCTTTAAATGAACACATATATCACAATTGGCTGACATTTTGGCTTAATTTACCAAGTTACTGAATATACTATTTTCATGCTTATGAATATTATATTACTACGATGTCATTCTTTCTTCTATCTCTCTCCTTTTCTGATTGAGCTCATAAAGCAGCTCCTTTATTACTATGATGTCATTCTGTCTTCTCTCTCCTTTTCTGATTGAGTTCATAAAGCTGCTTCTTTATTGAATCGAATTTAGTGTTTGCCAGAATAAATCCTTTGATTCTCAAAAATACAGACACATCTGCTAATAAAAATTTCCAGTCCTTTTCAGGAAGTCCTGCTGTTAAGATATGGGCTTTTTAGAGCAATGAAAGTAATATTGAATGGGATCCTGGGTACTGACTAGTTTTAGGGTCTTCCTTTACTTATGTAACCTTGCTGTTATGTTTCCTCATTTGCAAATGACTTTGATTGTAGCTACCTAATACGAAGGTGAATAGTGACTATAAAATGTGTCAAGAATACAGTTCACCAGAACACAAGTGAGGGAGGGTATTCTTTTTAATATAATAACTAAGGCCAGTGAAAAACATTAATCTGTTATTGTGAAAGAAGGCATACCAGGGAAGGATTTTCTCTGTGTACTGAAAATCAGTTTTTATTTTCAATCCCACAAGGCATTGAGAACAGTTGCGTTTACACAATGTTCGCATAGATATATCCATATAGATACCATTTCTTTCCCTGCATTCTCTCTGTCTCTGAGCTACTATATCAGTGTTACTTTAAATATTTATTATTATTATTATTATTATTATTATTCTGATAAGGTTCTTTCTTCAAAGTTTGAGTGAGTGCTAGCCAGGGGTGAATTTTCAAGCTTTTGTTTGTCTTAAAAATCAGTTTATTTCACAACTTCATTCTTGAAGCATCCTCACTACAATCTACCCTGTCACCCTCTGGGTACAGACTTCTAGTTTGGCAGCTCCTGTTTTTCAGCATACTAATATATCGGATTATCCTACGACTTCCTTTACTGCTCTTGAGAGGTCTATTCTCTGCCTGTCAAATACTTGAATGAAACTTGCCTCTTATCCTCCTTCCATCCTGGTGATTTTAAGTATTGTCTTTTTGTCTGTTCATATTTTATTTATTATTATTTTCTTTTTATTTATTTTGCTTAGGATCATTTGATTTCTTGAAGTTGTATTTCATATTAGTTTTGGAGGATAGCCGTTCCCTCTTCAAATATTTCGTGTACCCAATTCTTTTCTTTTGGACCTCTAATTACATATATGTTAGAGCTTTACGCTCTATTTCATGCTTTTTAAGTTCGTTCCCCTCCTTTCCTTCCCAGTGCTTCATTTGGATAATTTCCTCAAAGGCTCACAAATTCTTTCTTCTTGTCTGTCCATTCTGTAACCATAATCTGATGTCAAACCAATCTAACCAGTTTACAGATTTTTGTTATAATTTTTATTTGTAGAAGCTCTGTCTTTTTCAAATATGGTACTTTGTTTTCTAATTCCCTGAATTACTTTGATTTGTCTTTCTTTCTTTAAAAATGACAGAATTATTTTAGAATATGTGATAATTTCAACAAAGAAGTTTTTACTTTCTATTGCTTATGGCTTGAGGTTTCTCCATAGTACCCTGGTGCTAGAAAGTGGAGTGGGTCATTTGATATTCCAGATTGAAGTGGGGACAATTTTGTGTTAAATTTCCTGCATCTTGTGTTTCCCATATTTTCATTTATTCCTCCTTCACCCAGGTGACGAAGTGTAGAAACAAGTCACATTTGATAGAGAACAGATATCCTTGGCCCCAAACAAGGTTCTATACTTTGTGACTTCCAATTCCTCTTGGATTTTTGGTTCTGTAATTCTGTTCACTCTTCAAAACATTTAATATTTAAAAAGAACACTAGCATTTTGTTTTTGTTTTTGTTAGCAGATTTGTTCAACCCTGTGTGGTAAGATAATGGTCCTCCAAATATGTCGTTGTTCAAATTCCCAGAAATTCCCAGAACCTGTGAATATGTTATATGTCAAGGAAAAGTTAAGGTTGCATTTGGAATCCATCCATTTGATGGATGCTCATCAGTTGTCCTCGAGACCTGTAGACTACTTGGAATTGTCTATACAGGCACAATGTAATCACAAGTGCTTTTAGAAGTTACAGGCGGCAAGATGTATCAGTGTGAGGGGATGTGAGAAAGTCTCAACTGACTGTTCTTGCCTTGAAAATGGAATAAGGCCATGAGCCAAAGAATGCAGGCAGCCTTGTGAAGCTGGAAAAAGCAGGGAAACAGATTCTCCCTTAGAGACACCAGAAGGGAAAATAGCTCTGCCAATACCTTGAATTTGGAACACTGAGACCCACTGCACGCTGCTTACCTCCAAAACCATAAAATAATAATTAGTGCTATTTTAAGTCATTAGGTTTGTGATAACTTACAGTAGCAGCAATAGGATAATAATATATTGTGACTTGACAGAAGAAGCTCTCTCTTTTGTTGTAGAGAGTAGTTAAATGTTAAAATAAGATAATTATAACAGTGCTATGTCCATCTTTCTGGTTATTTTAAAGCCATGATTATTTAAAACATCACAACATCACATATTCTAATATGATACCAAGAAGAGTAAGGGAATTTTTTCATTTGAGTCAATTTTTTAAACAATTTTTTTGAAATAATGTTTCATGCTCCCTAGTTTAAGTACTGATTGATTTGAAGCCAAACCAAAAAAAAAAAAAAATCCGAAATGTAACCAAATATACTCATTTCTGGTAAAGTGATAGAAACTGAGATTTTTGCTGGGCCCCAATCTGCAAAGTTATAGCTAAGAAGAAAATAGTAAAGTTTGCTGAAAATATTATTTTGATATTTTTAGCAAATACAATGCTAAATAATAATAGCTTTAATCATTCACTACATAAGAGTTCTTGTGAGACATTTTATAATTGTTTAAATCACATTACTGAGTTAAATTATTCTTTAAATTAAAGCCACACTTGATCTCTTTAAAGTGTGCCAAGTTACTCAGCCTGAATGCTATGCATTTGCTCAGAGCAGCTGCTAATCCTAAAAGGACTGGCACAGAGCATGTGAGGAGCCTGGGAATGGGATCCTATGACACATCACGATGAGCAGAGATTTCCTTCCAGACAGCATATGACACGTTTTTTTCATTGTAAAATTAAATGAAGCTAAACAAATATACACACATATTGTGCTACAGATGTATATGTATATAGTGTGTGTAAAGATGGCATTGGAAGAATTAAAGTTTACTTCTGCTGATCCTGGAACTGGAAAACTTTCTGATGAGTAATAATGTTTATTAAATAACATACTGATCAGTAATGGAGCAACCTTGGACAAGTCAGTTAACTCCTCTTGACTTTATTTGTATTATCTCTAAAATAATCAGGAATAAATAGAACAATAACCAAAGTTCTTCCCTAATATTCTGCATTACAAAATCTGTATTCACATACACACATTTATGCACACATTATATGTAATATAATAATAAGTAAGGACCCATTCTCTTGTCTAACATTCTAGATATTTATTAAAATAAAAGTCAAGAACAACAATAGCTGATTTGCATGCTACATGAGATCTTCTGCGTAGGAAGAGGTGGGGAAGGGTACATTTCCTTGTGGTTGGGGCAATGGGCTTCAATGTTGGCTTAGGTCCCTACCGTCCTGAGAATTTGTTTTATAGCTTTTTTCATATAGTTGGGAGATCATCACCACTGTAGACAGCTGTTAACAAAGTATAAAGTATTCCCCCTCTGGTGATCTACTTTTACTGGTACCTATTCAAAAATTTGGAGATGTCTTCCTATGGAAAAAATGTTGGCCTTACTCATCTTGCATGTCTGTGAAACTGCTCAGTGAGGATAATGATGGTTCTTCTTAATGTGTGCCTGCAGTTGCCATTAAGATGTGTCACCAAAGGACTTCTAGCAGGACTTGACTTTCTATAATAGGCCATGTCCCTTTTGCATTAATATTTTCTGGTTCTAGAGAACTATTTCTAATGAATTATTGTTTAATTTGGGTTTTCAAATAGTACTTTCAGCCCAATACCTGAATACCTGGGATAATGCAAGAAGTGTAAAGCTATATAATATTAATAGTAATATTAATTTTATATTATTTTTATATTTTAACTGTGAGCCAAATTAGTGTCTTGGACCAAGTCACTGATTTTGAAGTCAAACAAATTGTGTTGAATGTCAATTTTCCATGTGCTGAGAGTATGTGTTTGGATAAATTATGTGATCATTATGAAATTTTGTTTCCTTATCCATAAAATATAGAAAATATTTTCTTTTTCCTAAAGTTGTGAAATCTTTTGTAAGTTATAAAACATATTATCTTTCTTCTTATATTCTCATTGTGTATGCTATAATAATATCAATAGATACAAAAAAATCAAAACGTTTGACTTGACGGAAGTATTGATGAAATTTTATTTGTTTAACATTTTGACCTGTTAGTCAGGAAGCTCAGATGAAAAGGAATTTGAAGTATAATTCTTATCCTTGAGAAACTTATACCAAATTGAGACAAAGTACAACAAATGTGAAAATCACCATGATGTATGTAGGTGGTTAGCAGATGTGTATAGGTGTAGAAGGAAAATCCAATCTTAGTAATTCAAAAAAGTCTTCTAAAATGAGGTAAACGATCTAAGGCTTTAAGAAGAAGAATGGGAATAAAGCAAGGAAAGGAAGGGGACTGAGGCACATTTTTAAATGAGGAAGATAAAAATTCAAAGTTATGATAAATTCTCTATATTCAGAGAAATTATCATTGGATTGGAATGGTGGAGCTTATATGAGTAGGAGGAGTCTGATATTCAGGGACTGTAAATACAGGATAAATACAATTTACTCTCAAGTTATGGGGAGAATTTAAATTTTTTGAATAGAGAAGGGACATGAACAGATTTGTTTTCAACCATTTCGCTGGTGGTATGTGGTGATGGAAGGGAACTGAAAGGGAACAAAGAAGAAAAGGAGAAACAAGATTGGAAGTGTGGAGTTTGTGGGGGAAATTCTAGGTACTTAGAAAGCAGGGGTAAAATTGAATTAGATGGAATCATTAGAAGTAGGATTGACAAGAGAGACACAAGAGAAACTTCACTCTGTTTACTGATTGGTCAAACGTGGGGGTGAAGGAGAGAGTCTGTCTTGATCTCTTAAATTACTGGATTAAGTAGCTCATCCTCTTACTGAAATAGAAAACTGGGAGAAGGCAAAAGTTCAAGGGAGATATACTGAAATGATTTATACACACATTTATACTGAGGTATTTGTGAAACACTTGACTCTCAGTTGCAGGTTCAAAGCTCAAAAAATTATATCAGACCTGGTGGTGTAGATTTGAATTTGAATTTGAAGCTGGATGAAACCATGTACATCAAATCAAGCACCTTGGAAAATCCTCACTTAGATACAATATATGATTGGCAATTATGAAGTTTTCTTCCCATAACTTTATCAGAGAACAAATCTAGTATACTTTATTGATTTATTTCAGAATATCCACATTAGAATAAATCAATTAGATAGTCATTATTTTAGATTTTGAACGGGGCTATCCTTCTAAATTAAAGTGTTGTATCCACTACTGGCACTATTGCTTTTATATTATTTTAAGCTATCTTTTGAAGTAAAGGTGTGTGTCTGTTTTAACTTTTTACCATGTGATAAAATTGGTGTTTCAAGGTTTCTTTTGAATAAATGGGCTTGCCTTGAAGACAAGTCTTGTCACATAAGAATTTCTATATTTTAAGGTCCCAAAGCCATAATGAAATATAAATGATGTCTTTGTGATTCACATGACTGTCAAGAATTAGATGACTAGAGTAGACAATAAAATAGTGTAGTATGTAAGTCTCAGCATCCTTACTTATAGATGTTTTATTAATGACTGAATTGTATAAATATAATTTATTCTCTTTTCTTTTGGAATAATCTCTTCATTTCACTTTTGAATAATTTTCAATGTAGTCAGCTTTTTAATTTTAAAGCTCCCAAAAATCCAATGTGATTTAATTCCTCATGATTATAATTTATACATTTTTAATATTGAATTACTTTTTACAAAGAAAGAGTTCATTAACTTTGTTATGATTATAGCTTATTTTCATAATAACTTAAATGCCAGGTGTATAAATTTTGTTTCAATATCCCTTTTAATGTGGTGTGCTTGGTATAATAAAGAAGAAATCTTAGTTTAGGAGCATATCATTCAGCCTAAAATATTAGGTGAAAACTTAAATTGTGCTACTTCTAAACATTAAAAACTGTTTGAATCATCAATAATCCGTATTAGTGTCATAAATCATATTAAATTTTTAATCAAGTTAACAAAAATTGCTATATTTTGCAATTTTTTCCCACAGTCTTAGTTTGTTAGAAGTTAATTTGGGCTCTAGGCCAGTTGAACTTTGGAGAATTTTTAAATTTGAAGGACTGTCTCACAGTTGGAAAGCACCCCAAAGTAGATTGATTATGGAAGAGTATGTTTCCTATTATCCAGCTCCCTAGCAAACTATTTCTTGTAGCTTGAAAACAATAAAGATTTTGTAAGCCCCAAGTGGTCTTTTTTGATCCATGAATGAAGTTACCCTTGATTCATATAACAAAAATCTGACTTCCTTTCAGTCATTGAAATACAAAACCCTTCGATTTATTAGGATGGAAATAGAAGGAAAATTTTAAGGAAACTCCTCTAAAAAAAAAAGTCAAAATTTTACATTAAATGAAGTCAATGTAAATGCATATGAAAAAATTCCATTCCATTTAAGATGAATATAATAAATGTGAAAGGAAATGTAATGAGGATAATGGAAGCTTAGCTAATAAAAGCTATTAGAGGATGCATTCAGATAGTCTTTAAATTATTTTACTTTATTTGATAGTGTTATACTTTTTTCTTTTACTTATCACAATATTTATTTTACTCTATATTTAAATGTGTAGATCTAGAAAAGATCCTTGATTTTTATTGCTTTAAAAATTCTATTTCCCAGAATTCAAAAATGAAAACTGAGTTTTAAAATACAACTTGTTTTTCTAGCCCACTGATATGCCCATAATGCTGTTTACCCATGATATACTGAATATTGTTAATAACCTTTTTTTAAACAAAACTAAGTTCAGTTCATAGAATCATCGATTGAACTTCTCAGGAACCATATAGTCTCTTTGCACTTACAGTAGATTAAACTCAGCTGCTTATACAATTGTGGGATCTAGTAAACTTATAGTATGACTACAAAACAGCCTGGATCTTCATTCTCAACTCTAACCCACAGCTACCAAATCATAAACACGGAAATGTAATTTTGAAGTAAATTTTCTTAAAGTGAAACTGCAAATTATTAGGGTTTATTTAATGTAACCATCTGAGTCAAAGGAAATAACTACAAAATCACAATGTTTAAAACTGGACCTGGCCCAGTCCCTGATTTTACCAGGTGAAAAGGAATTGATGCAGTATGTTGAACTGTGATCATGCATCATACATGTTTCGTCAATGACCCGAACACACACAGAACACTTTATTCCAGTTGCCCACAACATGCGCCAGTCGTTTTCCCATATCAACAAGAGATGGAAGAATACAAAAAATCTGCAGACAATCTTTAAGTCTTGTTTTAGGCGATACTTTTCAGTTCCTGTCCTGTACTTTTTTCAAAGTAGATTTCCTGGAAAGGGTTGCTTTGTCCTTGCACCTGCCTGCCCTCTTGTGGACAGCAGCAGGACAATAAAAGGAAAATAAAAAGAAATGTGGCAGAAAAGTCAGGGAAAGGCAGGTACTAAAGACAGGTATAACCTCAAGTCATAGGGTGATCAGTTTTAGTGAGAATTTTATTTGTGTTTTATTTGTGCCTTATTCTTAATATTTAACATAATTTTAGCTACCAAATATCAACTGGCTCACTGTGCTTCAATATTGCAAGAGGGAATTTCAGAGGAAAGGGAAAGCAAGAGGAAGTTGTTATTCACTGTGCTGCCCAGGGCTTAACTAGATCATTGGCTAGTGCCAACTTCCTTATTAAATGTTTTTTAACTGAAGGAGTCACAGTGCCTCACATTTCCATGCGCTCATTTGGGTAGTTGGGTAAGGGAAAACCTATCAATTCCCAGTTCTGATTAAACAATTTCATTAATAGTTTCATATTTGTTCATGTAAGCAGCATCCTAAAAAATAAAAAGATAAATAATACATTTCTTTGATTTCATTGAACTACTAAAAAGTCATGGCTCTCTAAAGGTTCAATCAGGGACATTTGAAATAAACAAACAGACTCATAACCAATAACTGAATAAATAATAATTTTATTACACAATAACCTGAAAAAAACTCAAATCCTTAATTGCAAAATTTCCTCTTTATTTCCATAATAAGCCAGAAGCTACAAACCATTTTATATCACCATCTTTTAACAGAAACAGAATTTAAATCTGAATTTTTTTTGTTTTCCTTATACCAACAGACTTGAGAGTGTATCCAAATTTCTGTCTTTGGCCATGAACTTCAGCCCAGCTCTTCCCTTCCACAGCTGTTCACTGGATACATTCTTACCTAAATAATGGGGCTCTGTGGAGAAGACTCAAGGGACATGTGGATAGAGCAAGCTGAAAAAGAGAAAGGGATGAAAGAGACTTTAAAAGATGAAACAAATGTTTAGAGTTTATATAGGTCAAGACATTTAAAGTTTGCTTTCTTGTATATTGTTATATGGGAATTTTTCTATCCTTTGAGCAGAGAGTCCATTTATTTTATAGAATAAAAAGTTCTAAGACTCTTGTCAAACATTGGATAGGATATTTAGTAGTAGTATCTGGAAAAAGAATTCAAAGTAGAACTCACATTGATTTCTATTTTGGACTTGGGACTCTAGGAATTCATAGAACATATTGTTGAATATTTAGAGTTACTGGAGATATTTCTTCCAGGTAATCATCATTATTTTAAAGATAAATGGAAGAGCTTAATCAGAAGGGGAATCAGTCTTCACAAACAAATAATAACAAAAGTCTATGTGTGTGTACACGTGCATGGAGAAGTCTACATACACATGCTTCTTATTGTTCTTTTCTACCTAATGTTTTTAGAGCAGGGCCAACTTAATATTCCATTTTTCCGTAGCTTGCATCCAGTTCCCAGCGCTCTGCTCTTTTCTTCTGTTTTTCAGCACCTTCGTTCCCCTCACATTCTTTCATGGCAGAGCACGACTCTCTCACTTTTTCTAACAAGAAACACACATTGCCGTTGAACAGCCGAGGTCGTCCCCGTGCTGGCGTCACAGGTCAAACAAGATCACTTACATTTTTTAGGGGGTCACTTCTGCTCACTGGTTGGGATGCAACCCTCTTCCTGTTCCTAGAAAGGAAACCGCCCCAGATGTTCACCACCCCTTCTCTCTCCCTCTCTTTTTCATTCTCTCCCTTGTCGGATGCCAAAAACACATACTTAGGCATTAATCTTGCTAGTTATCCCCTCCTCCGTTGGTAGAAGAATGATCTTTATTTCATCTTAATGTATTTTAAATACCAAAACCAAACACTAATATCAAAAACACACACACACAGAGAAAACTGATATTTAGAAAAATAGATCCGAATTTTTTTTTAGTTTGAATATGCAATTCTGAAAAGCTCTTGATATTAAAAAATTATTAGTGTACCTTTCTCTCTGCATCTGTGTCATCTTAATATCAACGATGGGCTACATTTTTTTCCATAACCGTCTGCGTTTTGCACTATCATTTGAGATGCAGTTTTAAGAATGTGTTCACTTTAGTTCTTCCTGTGTGGATTACGCCTTTTGTCTCTCGATTAAGCATCCCACATACTCTCCATCTTTTGCGACCCTTCAGGTTTTGTGATTGAATACAATAAAATTGAGTTTACAGAGGTTTTGTACTAATTGCTGATATGTTAATAATTTGCCAGTTTATTTTTCATAAGAGAAGTTAAGGAGCATTATCTACAGAAATTACTATTTTCAACAAAAATGCCATGACTTTGATCTGATTTTCTAAAGATCAATGATAGTTGATTTGTTCATTTGGCACATATTCATCAAGAAAATATTATTAAATGTCAGGTCCTGGGGATAGAGCATGAACAAAGCAAAACAAAAAATTTCTCTTCATGGAGCTTACAGTCTAGTGAAAATAGACTTTCTAATTGAAAACAGTCAATGCATTGGAAAATAAATATTTGCTTTTTAACAGTTACTGAGCCAAATCCCCTATACAGTTTTCTTGTTTATGTATTTTAATGTATTTTACTGTCTTTCCAGAGATTTCAATTACAATATATTTATTCTTCCCATCTCTTTTCATGCCTAAATTTTTTCTTATTGCATTCTGAAGTTGAAATAAAATAGTGCATTTTGAAATAACAAAATCTTGCAGAATACCTGATACCTTTGTTCACCTCTATTTTGTTAGAGAACTTTTAGACCAATAAAAATCCATAACCAATGAGATTCTCAAAAATAACTCATTGTCTAATTTTTCAGCTAGAGGATTAGGTCTGTAAATTAGAGTTATATTTCTTTTGAGATAAGCTATTTCTTTCCAACAGAATTTTTATTTCACAGATAAAAAAATATTTATGAAGACCAAATAGCAGCTAATCTCGAAGAAAATTCTAAAATTTAACTATTAAAAAGATCTAAAGATAAATAAATTTATTTAAGTCAAAAAACTATTAATATTTTATTTATAAATTATTACAAAAAAAATAAAATGAGAAAACATAGTAAATTTGTCAGATTTCATTATACTGTCTGCTTAAGGTATTTTAAAGTAAATAATATATTATAAAATCAAGTTGAAGACATCTGTTTATATACTGTCCTCTAATATTCCCCTCATTTCAGCAACTTCAGGCAGAATTGATTATATTTTGATTTTCACCAGCATTGGGCACTTTTGTTTTAATTGAGCCCATTTCTACATCAATATATTAAATATGTTAAAAATTATATTTAACCATGTTGGTATAAAGATGAATTCATTGTTTTATGTTGATTACTATTAAAATGATTTCTTTTCTGGCTTTCAATTAAAATATTTCTATGAGCCTCTAAAAGTATCATGGGCCCTCAGCACTGTGGCTCTTCTACCTAATGGATAATCAGCCCTGAATTCAGCCATTAACATTGCTTGCTTATGTGTTCATCTGTAATGACTATTTCTTAAAATATCACTTAGGGCACTGGATTTTCATTATTTTGAGATTATTCACTGCATGATTTTGCTTCTTATGCTCAAGTATTTTAAAAAGTTCATGTTTTGTGTGAAAAAGTTCAACATTTGCTTTCAGGGTACTGTCAATGACACTTTAAATTTCATCCTCACATTTGCATCCGATCATTGAAACAATGAAAATATGAGAAAGACTTCTTAATTATATAGTTATTTCGTGGAACCTAGAAGTTTTTTCCCTATGTTCTCCAGTGGAAAAATCTTCTGTGTGTGTTTATAAAGGTGTTTGAGAGAGTATAACTCATAATATGCAGAAAAATCACACTAAATTGTTGGCATGTGTGGCAATTAATCCCTGGAAAAATGTGCATTTTGCCATGGAGAGTGTCTGCGGCTGTTTGGCTTTAGAGTTCACTGCCATAATTTCTGTCATTTTTTTTTTGGACAAGTCATACTACAGAATGTCATCCACACCTTCAAGATTTACTAATTTCCTCCAGGAGGCTATTTCTCATGCCAGGTACTAGTAGAAAAATAGCTTCTGCCATTCATCAGTTGAGGCATAGCTGCACTGATATTATTCATATTTAAATGTAGTCTGAGTGTTGTATTCAACTGATATCCACCAGCAAAAATCAATCAATAAATGAATGAATAAAACAAAAGAAAGGAAAAAAATGATTTTCTTATTTATTTTAAAAATTATTTCTAAATATGATTTGAAATTTGAATCTTTACACCTTACAGATTTTAAGATAACTCTAGAAAAATATTTTCTTGAAATTTTTTGCATTTCCATCACCTTAATAATGAACAAGGCCAATGGTTCAAAGCATTGAAGATGCAAATACTAGTATAATAAATTCATCCTGTCACATAGCTTTTATGACTGAAAATACAATTTGATTTCATATTGGACATAGCTACTTCCAGTTAAACTAAGGTCCTGGAGCAGCAATCCTGGCTCCATTCTTGCTGCTGGAAGACTCTACGCACTTTGGCTACTGTTTACTTTGTCCAGTAGGGCACTTGTCTATCACCTTAACATGATCAATATTTTAATCATGTACTTTAGTTTTTTTGGGTTTTTTTTCTTTTTACCTGATATTTCTGTTTTTACCTCTTGGGTATCTGTGTTCAGATCCTATCTTTCCATATCTCAACTTAAATGCTATAGATTCTTTAAAACCTTCCTCATTTTCTTTTTGGTTCTTCCATTTCCTCTTTCCATTCTTTCCTACTAAAGTGGAAGCACTTTTTCACTTTTTAAATCCTACGCCTTGGTGGTCAGTATTTAATGATGCCAATGGTTTTCATAGTGGTTTGCTCACATCTCTCCTTTACATGTGCTTATCTGCTAAGTAAGTGGAAAGGATAAATCAAATATAGACTTTACTCAATAAACCTCTGAGCACAGTGCCTATGCTTAGCAGATGTTTTTTAAGGAATAACTGTCAGTTCTTAAGCACACTTAGATTAGGTATCAATTTACAGAATTGAGTAGTATACTATGCAACTTATTTCAAGAAGTTCTGAATCTACTTGGGAATACCAAAGTAAACAAACATATGAAAAAATAAATTTTGGCAAAGCATTCTTATCAATGCTATCATAGAGATACGAACAGGGAGCATAGAACAGACTGAAAAGGAACTAAGTACTCTGGGCTGTAAATTATATATTATAAAAATATAAAAACTGAAGCTCATTGAGGTTTACTAGATCACTGTAAATAACTCATAAGCAGCAGAGAGAAGTTTTCAATTTCAGACCTAGTTAATCCTAAAATACAAAAAGAATGAAAAGAAGGACCTAGTGGCTTGCGGTCATGATAAAGTTAGTTAGAAAATCATTCCCAGAGAAGGTCACGCTTAAGCTATGTCCTGAAAGATGCAAAGCAGGGAGACCTAGTGGACAATGAGCAGGATATCATGGGGAGCCAGGTGAAATGAAAATAGTTCTGTGTGAGACAGATAGTGATGAACTAGAGAGAAGGGAGATGGGAGAAAAAGTGGATCAGACTTGAAGATGGGAGAATCATGAAGGAGAGAAAGAAAACTTAGAGGGTTAGATGATAAAGTAAAAAGGTATGCATTGAACTAATGTTCTTAATTCATTTCATATCACATTAATAAAATTACAAGGAAGATTGACCAGCATATCATGCACCAGCATAATTAATTACAAGTAGTCCATGTGTTTCTGCGTTTTAAACATATATTTTTCAAAAGTCCAGAGGTCATGAATTTCTGTGCCCCCCCTTTTTGGATTTAAGCAAATATTGCAATTCAAATGTACTTGCACATTTCATTGATGTATTTTGAATTAAAATATTTCATTAGAAGGGAATCTTCTTACAAACCAACTAAAATGTTTCATTTCAGCATTGTATTCAATATCCCACCTAAGAAGAAGTAATTGATCCACTAGAATAGCCTTCCCGGCTATTTGGATTTAAAGTTAGTTGAATATCTATTTTTTTTCTTCATACTAAGCTCATTCACCTCTGCTTGCCTATGTTCCTGTCAATTTGTTAAATGCATATTCTTTTCTTTACATACATGATAGTGATTTCATGGAAAAAGTCTTAGAGTAAACACTTTCATAATCATTTGAAAACCTTTCACATCCTCACATAATAACGATCACTGTTGCCTGCGGAGGGGAATATGTTAGCTAGGTATTTTCTTTTGCTGATTTGTGTGCCTTATTCTTGTCTTCATGTCCAAATGCAACACTAACTTGCCTGTGATTTACTCTGTGGTAAATTAAGAAATAGGTGAACCTTTTCTTCTAAATCTGCAGGTTTTTGGCAAGCATTCATGAATCATTAGATGCTGAAAATGTACCACAGTGTACAGTAATAGCCCCATTTCTATTAAGATATTTGACTTGAAAAAAGGCCATTGAAAACTATATTCCATAATGCCAATAACTACAATAGTAAAACGTAGCACCACCTAGGATTAAATACTCTTAACCTTTAGAAGTATTAAAAATATTTTTCCATTTTCAAAGCATGAAATTCTTTTTTTTAAGTGAGAGAGGGATAGTGAGAAAGAGAAAAAAGGGAATCAATTTTGTTTACTCTTTCATCTGGCTCTCATTGCTCCAACACTTCATTATGTACATAGTGCTAGGATTTGAACCTGAGTCCTCCCACATGCCATGCAAGCACCATAGCTGCTGAGCAACTGCTCCAACCCCATGCTTATGCTAACCTTAACTAGAAGTAGAAATGTTGGGAAAGCTAACTAGTGATAGGTTAAACTGGGATTCTCTTTGTATTAGTTCAGAAGTATTTACTGAGCAAGCATTTTTTTTTATTACTAACTTTATTTGTGTGTGTGTGTGATAAAAAGAGTAAAAGAGGTGGAGGGAGAGGGAGAGAGAGAGGTAGTGACTGGGCATTAAGAGAAAAATAGGCGCCTGTAATGTTCACGTCACATAGATACCCATAATATAAAGTAATCTGTAAACTATGCGATGTACTTAAGTCCAAAATGTGTTAGAGAAAGACAGAAAGAAGAGGCTTATTCTGGCTGAGGGAATCTTAGAAGGACTATGACGATGTAGAAAAATGGATGAAAGAACCACAAAACACTAGTTTTGACTTCTTTCAGACCCAAGGACAGACCCCAGTTTAGCTAATGCTATACAGGTGTACTGCCACAAGTTGTTAGTTCTTTCTAAACACCTGCCTTCTAATTTGGAAAAGAAAACTAAAAATACCTACGTTGTGGTTTAGGGTGGAGAGGTGCTCATTCAGAATTAACATTTGTAAAGTGTGTGTCCTAGTCATTTCTCCAGTATGTCACTTTTATGGTGTATTTATACTGCCTTACTGTTCTGCATTTTTTAAAAGATTATTATGCTTACTATTGAAAAAGGACTTAAACCAGGAACTAAAAGATGAGGAAGACTTTAACAGGGAGAGAGATGGGAAAGGGAAGGCAATCTCATTCAGCAGGGATATGCACTGTGAGCAAGGGAATGGGGCTGGAACAGTGCAAGGCACCTGCCCTCCGTCTGGTGTGCCTGGGAAGAGAAGTTACTATCAGAGAATTTCTAGTTGGAAACCTGTTTTATTAGAGAAGTGAGATAAGTCACCTTGTTTGATAACCTCCCACATGTATCCAATTTGGAAGTTTTACTTCAGCAGGATTAACTCCGGAGTTTATGTAATAACATGAAAACTATGTAAAAGTCTATTTCTTTTTTCTTTTTGCTGATTTAAAGAGCAAGAGAGAGAGAAAGAGAATCAACTTTATTTCATTTTTCAACTGACTATTGTTGCTCCGACACTTAGTTGTATATGTGGTGCTGGGGTTTGTACCTGGGTCCTTGTGCATTCCAGGTGAGCCTGACACTGCTGAGACACCGCTCCAGCCCCCAAAACTATATTCCTTAAGTGGACCAAATCTCTCTGACATGATCAAAAGAGAGTTTAAATTATCGTAGAATGGTCTCTAGATTGTTTTTGAGGTTAAAGTTGGTGAATGTACAATTCGATCCACTATGAAAACTTGGGATTCTGAAAAAATGACTTTCATCTTGAATCAGATTATTTCTGTATATCTTATTCATGAAATATGTTGTTTGTAAATGTTTATATATGGTAAAGATAATTGAAGAAAAATTTATATGTAGTAAAATACTCTGATTTTGTTTATATTTTCCTTATGTTTATAGGACTTGAAGGTATAGTTTTGTTTTTTTTTAAGAGAGAGGGACAGTGAGAGAGAGAGAGAGGAAAACAGAATCAATTTTATTTAGTTTTTTCATGTGAGTATAGTTGCTCTGATACTTCATTGTGTACATGGTGCTAGGGTTTGAACTTATGTCCTCACGCATGCCAGGCAAGCGCCATAACCATAGAGCCACCTCTCTAGCCCCTGAAGGCATAATTTTTAATGATCACAAAAAATATGTAATAAAGTATTGAGTTCTGTGAAAATATCTACTACTGCTGGATACTCAGGTTTCCAAATTTGTTTTCAAATTCTGAATGAGACTTGTATACAACAAATAGGCAGATATTCTCAGTTTTATGATCTGAAAATATTTTCCTTATTTCTTATTTCCAAGTTTGTTGTTGCATATATCTGTATATATATACAGATTTTGTATACTTAAATGTTCTGAATTTTTAAATACCTGATTATCATTTTTTTTCAATTACAATTGTGTTCATGTGTTGCAAAATTTAGAAATATCTTTCTGATTTTTGAGGTTTAAACACTTAGATCTATTAGATCTTATCTTAGTCTATTCCACTATTTTTTAATTAGTTTAATAGGTTTATGATTTAGAACTTCAAGTTATATTTTTATAACAGTTACTGTGCCATTTTTGGGCTATTTCACAACTTGTATTCCCCATGTTTACTTTATCAAATATTAAATTACATTCATTCTATATATTGTTTCCTATTAATTGGATTTTCTTATTGATTAGAATGAAATCCGAGACATACTTTAGAATATTTTGGTAAGACTTCAACAATTTTCAATAATATTCAAAGGGGAATAGTTTCCAGCTTCTAAATAAATGTGGAAACATAGGGCATTTAAAAATATTCAGCTTTGCTATCCTCCCAAATTATATTTATCTTATATTACTCACATTTTTAAGAAAATATTTTTGGTAGTATAATAATATTTTCATATATATATGTATACATACATGCATATATATAAATATACACACATATGTACTTATATATCACACATTTTTGTTAGTATTCTTCCCATGTAGCTCATATTTTGTTGCTATTGAAATTGAGATTTTATTATATTTTGTAATCTGCTTTTATTTATATGTTGAGATCTTAGTCTACATTTGTCTGGTAATTTATTGACCATCCTTATAAATTACAACCAGCTTTGAATTTACTACTTCAGAATAATGTGAAGTAATAATTTGCTCTGTTACCATTACAATTTCTATTTTGCAATTATGATTACATTTATCATTTTTAAAAATATTTTATTGTACTTTTTAGGGCATTGAAGAGTATTAGCAGATATATCTATATTTTTCAATTTTAATGGACTATTTCTAGTCTATTATGGATAGACTGTGATGAGGTTGTAGGATGTGCTCCAAGATCTTAAGAAAAACTAATTTTTAAGGGTTATGTATGTTCCACTATGACTAAATACGAACGATATAATATTATTAATCTAAGTAGCACTTGCTGGCTGCTTATCACATGGTTTGATGGCTCTGCATTATTTTCTTGAATATGTTCAAGATTTTTAACTTTAAAATTTTAATTATTCATTGAATGTAAGTGCTTTGACCTATGATATCTATTAATTTATCATTTTTAGCTAATATTAAGCTATCAATTTTTTTCTTCAATATCGCTTAAACTTCTTGCTAAGTTTTTTCCTTTGGATAGTATCAGAGATAACACAGCTCTGTATTCTCCACCTTTAAAAAACTACCCTACAATTCAAATCTATGCAAGTTCTAGCAATCTAGAAATATTTGAAATTAGAGATGAGGGATGCCTGATATTTTTAATGAGGCAAATAGATAGGATACTAGTTTAATAACTTTTTTAAGAGAGGGACAATAGAGAGAAAGAGAGAGAGAGAGAGAGAGTCAGAGAGAATTAATTTTATTTAGTTTTTCATGTGGCTTTTGTTGCTCTGACACTTCATTGTGTACTTGGTGCTGGGGTTCAAACCCGGATCCTCGCACACTCCAGACAAGCACCGCAACTGCTGAGCCACCACTCCTACCCCACTAGTTTAATACTTGAAATAAGGTAGAAAATGGCCTAACCACACAAAAATGCAAATAATTAGGCATGTTCTATATCATGATTTTATTTACTACTACTCACACACTGGTTTCTCTATGAGCACCTGCCTGAGTGCAGAGCTTTACCTTTTACTTGGGGAGCTAGACTAAACTGAGATGTCATAATCCTTTGTAACTAGTGCTTTGTTGAGTTTTTGTGGTTGCTGTTGTTGTTCATGATGATAATTTTGTATAATTTAGATAAATCATAGATTGGTGTATTGTAAGACTTCAAAGTTTATTAGGGTCATCTCTACACACGTAAATATTATTTGGGGACACATATTTCCTTCTCCTACTCTTTACCACCATTTTTATCTTTCCCTACCTGCCCTATTTTAGTGAGTATGATGAGAAATCCTTCAGCAACTGGTATTGTTTCATTGAATAATAATCAAATTTCAGGAAATATTAAGTCCAGAGATACTAGTGATCAGATTCTAGAGGAAAGATAAGCTTTAATAAGAATTGAATTGGGGCTGGAGTGGTGGCTCAGTGATTTCAGTGCTTGCCTGTCAAGCACGAGGACCGGGGTTCAAACCCCAGCACCACGTATAGAACTAAGTGTTGGAGCAATGAAGGCCATGTGAAAAACTAAATAAAGTTGTTTCTCTCTCTCTCTGTCTCTCTCACTGTCCCTCTCTCTTAAAAAAAAAAAAAAAGTAATTGAATCTAGGTCTTTTTCCTTTTTGCTGCACCCCTGCCATAAAACCTGGCTCATAGAATGAATATGTGATTGTATGTTCAAACAAGGGTTAAGGGAAGCTCAAGCTAAATAAAAGAAGCAGGTGTGTTTCCAGAGGCTGTAGAATCAATCACTATATTGATGGAAATCTCAATGTTTAAATTCTTCACTGTCCTTCCTTTATGTGCTAAAGTGTTTTTCCTATTCTTCAAAACCAACAAAAATTCACAAACAGCTGTTGGAGAAATCTCTATACTATTGTAAAATACATCTTTTTAGTTACAAAATATTGAAAATTGAACACATAATCATTTCGCAATATCCACCTGTCCTTTATATTTCCCATCAATGTTAAGACATAACTATTTTCTCAGTTCCTCCTGTAAGAAATCTCATGAGTCTATCTTGATATTTTCTTCTATTTCATCACCCATATATTTCAGACCATTATGGCAGATATTTCTTAATTGTAGCTGTATCTTAGAATCACCTGGGGAGCTTAAAAAATAGTGTTAACGGTTCTACCCCTTTTAGAGATTCTAATGTATTTGGTCTAGAGTGTATTTGGGGCATCATATTATTTTAATTCCTACACTGATTCAGTTCAGCCAAGATGAAGAATCATGAATCTCAGTGTTCTTGGTTACAACCTCACCATATCCTACCCAGTGTATCACAGTGTCCTTCTAATGTGTATCCTTTTCCCAACCTCACACCTACGCTACAGTCTCATCCTTTAAAAAGCTTTGACTCCACATTGTCTCTAAATTTACCTCAAAGGCTTTTACTATGTTTCATCTATTACCTTCCTCAAGTCTACCTTCGAATCTTAGTATCTGGTCATATTCTTTTTTTTTTTTTTTTCTTTTGAGAAAGAGAGGGACAGTGAGAGACAGAGAAAGTGAGAACCAATTTTATTTAGTTTTTCATGTGGCTTTTGTTGCTCTGATACCTCATTGTGTATGAGGTGCTGGGGTTCAAACTCATATCCTTGTGCTTGCCAGGCAAACTTGTAACTGCTGAGCCACAGCTCCAGCCCCCCTGGTCGTATTCTTGCTTCATACTGTCACCACAGTCTTCACAGGTCAAGTCCTTCGTGTTCATTAACACTTTCCATGCTTCTGCCAACTCTCCTTGAATATTAATCACTTTCATCTCCAACTAGTGAGTTCTTGCTTTGCATTTACTGCATGTCTCTAAATTTATGCTCTTTGTAACTTCTTCCTGGTGCTCGCAGACTTCCAGCCTGCGGTGTTGGTCTCGAGATGCTTTGCTGTGTGTTATTTGCCTATCTTTGGCATTAGGCAGAAATTCGAGGGTAGGGATTCTTTGTCATTATACCTCTCCACTCTTCAGCCCTTGCATGGTTCTTGTCACCTAACGGCTGTACAATTGATTTTTTTTTTGTCTTGATAAACGAATGTTTTCAAAAAGTTAATATTATTTCACGACTTCCAAAAAAGTTTCTTCCTCTTTACTATCTAGGCAAACAATGATAATGTTTCCTTTTTTCTTATAAAAGTCTTTTATAAAGACTGAACCATATTTAAGAAAGCCTGTATTCCTGTAAAGTTTGAAAAAAAAGTGGAACTGAAGAAAACTCTGCATTGCATAAATAGTCACATTTTCAGAAGTATTTACATGTGATGAAAGGATTATAAGGTTTTCTTCTACAAGGAATACAATTTTTCAAAGAAAACATTTGTTTTGTCATATACTTATGTGTATGTCATTCTTATTTTTATGTAGACATACATACCTTAGACTAACCCACAAGCATTTTAAATAAAAAATTAAAAATCCAGATGCTATAAGAAGTACAATGTGCATCAACTGAAGACCACGCTCAAAGTTCTAAATATCATCTGACTTACTGCACCAATAAACTTTTTAAATCTTATGATTTGTTTATGTGAATAAAACAAATTTCATTGTCAATAATAAAGAGCTAAATTAGGTTCAGCAGACTCTGTTATTTGGCCTAAGAGTTTTTCCTAGCTCTATTTTTTTTTAAATGAGAGCCCCTGGAAAAGCATAAGTTAAAATTACATATTTCTGGATGACTCATCCAAATTCTGAATCAGGAAGTCTGAAGTCAATCTTGAAATCTTTGATTTTAACTATCATTCAGCTGAATATTTTTTAACATTATGAAAGTTTAGGAAGTGTTCACGTAACTAAAATTTTTCTCTAAATGGTTTGATAATCATATGTGGGAGCTTGGGAAGTATGCTAACTAAACCTTTCCCATGGAGAATTCCTCCAATCTACATGCAAAATCATGACAACTGGGCTCACTAATGAAGCTTGACCTCTGGTCCTTATACTCAGGATTAATCACTTATAACTACAGAAAACACACAGAGGCATCAAAACGCATCTTATAAGAATATGTGTCTGCATTTGGTTATTTTCTCTTAGGCTTTATGTAGTCTGTCAGAAAGAAAATTCCATGGACTTTTATTTAACCCCCAAATTTTGTGTTTTTCTACCATTAACATTTAGTAATATATGTAGGAACAATGCATCAAGAGCCATATTTTGGAAAACTGCAATAAATAATATTCTTGAATATGACAGACACAAAAACTTAAGACAAATGATTACAGTCATAAAGATCTCAAAGAGAATACCCATTTATCCACTTTTTGTGATAGTGAATTTAGCTGTTTGGCAATAGTTTATTTTATCTGTTTTAACAAATCAATTAACTGAGACATGGGAAAAATTAGTCTTAAATGCCAAAGTTAGGTATTTACTTCTTTCTTATGGAAGTCAGAAGAAGTTAGTACTTAATAATTTATAGATTCATAAAATAATATATATTTTTAAGAAAAATAGACTCAGTAGTCTTTACTAAATGATTTTTCAGGTAAATGATATAATTTCTTTTTCAGATAGTATGTACTCTTAGTAAGCTACGAAACATATATCACCAAAGTAATCGTTAAGCCAAAGTTAACAGAGGTAAAGCTGTGTACTTATTAGTAATATCAGCAATTTCTAATCTATAAATACATTTAATTAGACATTGTTCTTAAAATATATCTACTGGGGGCTGGAGCGGTGGCTCAGCAGTTACAATGCTTTCCTGGCATGCACAAGTACATGGGTTCAAACCCCAGCACCCATGTACACAACTAAGTGTCACAGCAATGAAAGCCATGTGAGAAACTCAATAAAAATTGATTCTCTCTGTCTCTGTATCTCTCTCTCTCTTCCTGTCCTTCTCTCTTTTAAAAAAAAATATATCTACTGTTTAAAAGTAAGCACAGAAGCTTAATCATGGGGATAATTGTACATTTTTAAATTTGATAAAAAGTAAATCAACTCTAAGGGAATAAAATTAACACTACTTTGGACAACTGGTTGAAAGGCTTTTTAAAACTGAAATTATAATTCCCCTTATTTTGATATAATACAAAACAGAATCAGAAGTATTTCTGTGTTATGAAGTATGAGGCAACTAAATTGCCTCGTTATGTAGCTACAATCTTAGGATCCTTTATGTATGGAGCTACAGTACTAATAGATTTTCTTTTGTGTGTGGATATACAATCTGTAATAAAGAAGAAAAATGAAGCAGTTCTTCCATTACTCTTAAGATTCAATACAATAAGAAAAGAAAATATGAAGAGAGAATTAAAAAATGTTTCAAATTGTGCCAAAAATGTCAGGTAATAGAACAGAACAACAACACGCTTAACAGATCTCTGACTACCACAAGCTTGGCTCAACTCCCAGCTTCAGAAGTTGGACCAAACTTACATGAAGTTTGCCAGAACTGATGGAGCCCTAAAAATGCTTAAAAAACAAAACTCTGTTTATAAGGATGGAAATAGTCTTTCTTCTCCATACATAGTTTTTATTTTATTTTCCAGGATGATACAATTCCTAAAATCTATTATGATAACTTATTAAATAACTTACTTCAAAGATACATACAAGATGATAAAATTGAACTAAAAATAAAAATTGTGCATCAGAATCTTATGAAAGCATAAGGAATGTGAAGCTTATAATAGGATTCCTGTTTTCCCTTCATTCAAATTCTTGAGTAAATATGTATAAAGACTGATGGGAATGCAAATAATTCTGCTCTTATTCATTCATAGAATATAGAATTAATTCATCCTTTCCTGCTTAAGGAAGATGAAAAAGAGAATCAGATATAATTCATAGTTTTCATGAATATTAATTACATCTTCAGCTATCATTTTAAAAAAATCCTCATGGTAAAAAATTCACCCACAAACAATTCTAGCTCATCATACAAACTTCAATGAGTAGAACTGAATCTTATATATGTACTTTTTAATTTTTAAAAATAAGGCAAATAGAATTTAAAGTTTAAAAAGATTTATGTTTAAAGACTGTGTGTCTCCATATGTTAAAACTAAGAATTAATCAACCTTTTTATTTTTTAAAATAATTATCACTTTTAGAAAGTGACAATAAGGAACCTAATTGATTTAATTTGATACTCAATATTTCCATAGCATCTATAAAAATGGATATAATAGATAAATAACTGTTGATTGATTTAAAATTCCATTAATTTAATTGCCAATAATTCTATAATTTAATAATTTAAGGATTCTAGGGAAGCCCTTTTTACAATGAAATCATAATTGGTAAGGTAGTCTAAAAAGTCAAATTTAGCATATGTAATTTACCTTTAAAATGCATCTAAAATA
>PVKS010029913.1:0-24918 GCA_004027875.1 Aplodontia rufa | reverse complement strand
ATGAGTTAAATCCAGATAAGATGTAATGCTTTATAATCTAATATCTTTTTTTAGAGTTATAAAGGGAAAGGGAAGGGAGGGATAAGGGAGGTTAATGGGGGGGGCACTCCTGGAGATAATTGCAATATCCAGAATATTTACACATTTTATACACATTTTATATTATTTTGTTAAAATCGTGTAAGGTTGTTCAAAAAATAATAAAAAAAAAAACAAACAAAAAAAAAAACCAAAAACATAAAAGTAGCAACTAAAACAATTTGGTTATGGACATACATCTCACAGCAAACATCAATGGCAGAAAATAAACAATTCAGAAATAAATGCAAGAACTTAATTTCTCCAAAAAAAAAAAACAAAAATTGCATATATAGCATTCTTCCCCAGAGAATAATCGTATTGCACTTCCTAAGTGCAGTTACCAAAGTTGTTGTTCTTTCCATTATTCCACTTAATACTCAAAGAATCTCAAATTATTTTCACCAGTCAACAGATAAAGAAACTGAGGCTCAGAGAAGTTAAATTTTTCAAGATAACACATGAGTTAGGTGAAGAGCTGGCATACAAAGTCAGGTTTTCTGATTTCAAACACCTACTCTTTTTAGTAAGTTACACTTTCCCTGTAGTATTCATTTAATAAATTCAAATAAATTCAATAGTCCAAATAAAACCAATATGTAAAAAGTCATGACAGCAGTGAAGACAAAATGAGACCAAAATCCAACATTTTTTGTCTCCTTTTATTCCTTACAGTGCATGCTGGGTAGGGGATTGTTTGTTCTATCACCATATTTTCCCAATCAATTTTAGGGTACAGGCAACCCTAAAATCACTTTAAGCTACAAAATGGTCAGTTGATAAATTGGCATGTCTAGATTAAGGTAATTATTATAATTCCAATTTTTATTCAAAAGGCAGACTCCTCCATGTCTTCCTCTTGTTAAGTCCTATTTGAGGCAGCTACCTACCTTTGGGAAGGGTTATGTTTAGCTTCTTCTCTGTTTATCTCCAAGTTTTTTTTTTTTTTCCTGATCCATGACTGGTACTGCAGGAAACTGTCTCTTCCCCAATCAGATGCTTGTTCTCTGATGATCTTTCCTATGCCCAGTTTCTTTTGATGAGTCCTCTTCCTTCCAAGCATCCTCTTCAGTTGGACTTAAATAGTTCTAGGCCTTCTTGCCTCTGTGTGATCTGTTAGAAAGGACTCACATAGCTCTTGTATTGTCATGGATGAGAGATTAGTTACTTCACAAAGGCATTCCTCTATTTTCCCTATCCTGCCACAGACCACATAAAACCTCAGGCATGAATAAGCCCCTGATCCAAAATGGGCCTACATTCCAGGAACAAACTCAAGTTCTTTATATGGCTCTGTTCTTGAAGTAGAGTAGGTAGCAAAATCCCACTTCCCATCCCACCACTCAACAAATCCCCTGAAGGTTGGAAGTGACTCACCCACAGATCAGAGAACTGCAATTATTTTGAAAACTCACAACTTTTTCTCTGAACATTCTGATCCCCCTTTATGACCTTGATTTGAAGAGGGCTCTGAGGGATTAGTTATTCACATTTTCCTTTGTGAATCCTGCATTTTGTTGAGTGGGCTGATCATGGGTACAAATTTCATAGGTCAGAATAGAGTGAAGTGCTGTGACTCCCTTCCCACCTGGTGTGCTGTAGAGTTTTATGGCTCAGGTTATTTTCACAAGGAGTGATCCCCCTGGCCCTTCTCAAAGACTCTTCAACTCTGAAACTAGAAAAGAGGCAAAATGTAAGGGCATTTTTTTTGGTTTGTGGTTTATCTTTGATGGAGCTGGCTTAGTTGGCAGTTTCCCACTTAGAAGTATCTTCAAATACCTCTGGGACTCTTTTAAGGAGGAACTATACTGTTTTGGTAGTAGGCTCTTCATACCATTAATGCCTTGGGATTCAATGGAAAGAACAATCCTGAAAGTTTCTTGGGGTCCCTTGTAAGCTTCGGACACACTCAGAAAACAAAATCTATCATGCGTCAAGGTGGCAAGTAGAGCTACAGATTGTGCCTAAATAATTGCATTATTTTTCTTTACGGTAATAGAATCGGGAGACACTGGCATAGTAGAAGGACAAAACAAAGGTCAGAGGTTGGGTATTATGATGAAAGATGTCCAGTAGTGAGTGGTGTGGATATCAGAATTAGAATTGAGTATAGGAGCCAAGTTCAGAAATTGCAAGAAGTCAAGGAAGCAAGATGACCTGGCTTAAATTGGAGAGACATTAAATTCCTGGCTTCGGGCTACTTAAATGAACAAACTACTTTCCTTCCTAGTAGCACTAGGGACTATCTTAAATGTACCATTCAATAGTGAAAAAGGTCAGGAGTTGTTAAAATAAACAAAAAGAATGCAGAGAGATGCAGTGAAGTTAAAATTGCAAGATATAGTGATTGATTGCTTTAGGAATGGTGATAGGACAGAATGAATAAAAATGGATGCCAAGATTTCTAACCTAGGTTATCTACCAACCCAACTGTTGGTAGAATGATTAATTTGAGTGGACAATTACGAGATCTTGGTTACTTTGGAGAGGGAATGTAATTTTGGGACATGATAAATGAGAGGGAATATAAAAATGGAAATTAAAACCTGAAAACCAGAATGAAGGGTAAATTTGAGAGTCTCAGTATAAAGGTGAGATCTTAAGTCATTGCTTAGACTGTTGATGCAGTACAGATGAAAAGACCATAAGAAAAGAATTTTGGAATTAGGTGGATGAAGTAATGCAGGGGTACTTGAGCAGGAGACAATAGGAAGGGCAAGCACCCCACTTTTTCAACAATAAAAATATACTAACAGTTTTCTGTGCATTATTAATGACATGAGACAACTTCTACATGACAAAATATTTGGCATCACCATAATTTTTGCCAATTATTATTTGGTTTATAAGAATAATTCAATTAAATTGCTTTCTTCACAAAACAGTTAAGAGATTGTCATTGTTTTATATAGATAGAAGGTTATAAGCCTGTTGACAACCCAGTTTTGTGTTTCTGTATCCTTTTATTAGAGCTCTGATTATAGAGTAACCAACAGTCTCAGTTTGCCTAGGATTTCCCAGTTATAGCAGTGAAATTTCCACATACTGGGAAGTCCCTTAGCACCAGATAAACCAGTATGACTAATCATTCTAGTCCTAAAAGTCTAGAAGCAAAGAGAAATGGACTAAAGCTGGACCTTAGTTTATATAATAAACATTTCTTAATGAAGAAAGCTTGCAAAATAATTGATGAAACATATAATAGTATAAAAGTAACTTGTAATCCTACCAATTAGACATAGTTTTCTTAAATAGCTATGCATATGTTATGACACAGTTTAGATCCAACAGTATTTTATATAATTCTCTTTAGTATTTTTATATCATAAGAATTCATTTGGGGCATTAATATGTCTTTGTAAGCATGATATTCCCTTGGAAAGTTTTGGATGTTCTTTTTAGTTAATTTACCATTGAACATATAGGTTGTTGAGCAGTTTTCAAGGCCCACATGACAATGGATATATTTGTTATTTCAATTTTATCTATCCTTTTATATCTAAAGATTATTTTCAAAATGGAAGTTGTTAAATGAAAAGCTTTATCTAAATGCATAAAGCTGAAAGAGTATTTTCTTTGAAAAGAATTTTTTTTGAGTACTCTGATCAACCAAAAAACAATAATTGCAGAGATATTAACACATGACTTTTCCCAAAAAAGTGAAATTTAAATACAACATAATACTATACACACTCTAAGAATATGCAAAAAACAATATGGAAGGAACAGTCTCTATTCAGAGAGAATAAAGTTGTATTTATATTATATATATACATATATATAATATATGTATATAAATATATTATATACATATATATGTATATATTATATATATGTATATAAATATATTACATTGTTTCATTGAAAAAATACAAAATAAAAAAATTAAAAAAGTATATGGTTAAGTTCCTGTGAAGCTCTGGTGACATTTCTAACAACCTCTCAATACCTTACCAATGAAATGTACAAAATAGTGGCAAGACTGGCATTAATAGACTGCAGAAAGGACACACATTCACAGTATGTAAGTGAGAAAGGAAGGTATAACATTACCTTGTTTGATCTCTGCTGGGAATGTATGTATCAGATGATTCAAATTTTCTTAATTCTCTACATGATTATGAATGGGTTTTTTTTAAAACACCACCACAGAATCCATGAATAATGATGATCATTTCTCCTCTGTATGTGTTTATACCAACAAACATAAACAAAGAAAGAAGAAACAAGCTTAAGGGAAAAAACAGTGAAAATGTGTGTGTGTGTGTGTGTGTATTCATATTCACAGAAAAATAATTCCTAGAAATAAAACAAGCTAGATAGCAGAAATGAAAAATTGAATGGTGTTTTAAAATGTAAAGTTAAGGAACTCTTCCAGGAAAAGAAAAAAAGATATATACAAGGAAAAAAGGTTTAAGAAAGTAAAGAACAGGAATCAACATCTAGGTATATTTTTTATTCAGTAAAAAAACCCCACAAAACTGACTGAAGAAAAAAATTAAATAAATGTATTTTTTTCAGAATTAAATTACACAAATTCTCTCAGTATTAAAGGCTTAGAGAGTGTCTTATACAAGAAGAAAATATCTCCACACAGAGTTATCATTCTGAGGTTTCAGAATGCTAAGGAGAATGAGCAATTTAAAAATCCTCCAAAGAGAAAAAAGTTTATATAAAGCATCAAGAATCAGAATGTAGGGGCTGCAGTGGTGGCTCAGTGGTTCGGGCACTTGCCTGGCATGCATGAGGATGTGGATTCAGGGCCCAGCACCATGTATGCAATGAAGTGTCAGAGCAACAAAAGACTAATGAAAACTAAATAAAAAATCAATTCTCTCTTTTTCTCTCTCACTGTCCCTCTCTCTGAAAAAAAAAACCCAATTAAAAAAATCAGAAAGTAATCTAACTTTCTAAATTAGACTGGAATCAAGATGAATAATATAGAACAATTGCCTTGATCGTGAAGGAAAAAGAATTCTCTTCTAAAATTTGATACCTAGCCAAACTATCAAAAATATCAGGGCAAAAATGCCAGGTTTCAAATGTCTTGCCTCCTCTACCCCTCTTTTCAGAAACCTATTAATAGCAGTGGTTATCATCTAGAAAGAGGAAGAACACAGGATTCAGAAAACAGGAGAGTAAAGTCAGAAAAGTAATAATAATGAAGAAGGGAAATTCCAGGATGATAATATTCCCTCAAGGGTTGAGGTAAAGCAGTCCAGGTTGTGACTCAAAATACAGGCATGTTGAAGTATGTTATGAACGAGATTTCTGCTCTAATATTGTATATTTAATCTGACATAGTAGCTAAAGGAATCATTTACTACTTCAAAATAAATAAATATATCATTAAATAGGAAGTTATGAGCAACAAGGAACAAGGAACCCAAACAAGGAGAAAAGCAAAGGAAATTAAAAGGTTGATGGACAGAGGGAAGTTCCAGGATGACAATTAATGAAACATGCCTAGAGATGTCTCAAAATAAAACAAACAACAACAACAAAAAAAAAAACTCCCAAATCCAAGGAATGAAAGGGTTATTGATGTGGCTTATCTTGTGAAAAATTAATCTCATATGCCTTTGGAAAGATGTTTAAACAATTAATAGTACATACAAGGAGAACAATGTAAATACAAAATGGCATGCATTAACCTCAGTAAAAGTAAAAGGAAGGAAGAGAATAGAATCATAGTACAAAATAATACTAAGTTGTGAATAGTATTTTAATGGGCATAACAATGCTAACCTGAATATTGATTCAACCCCAAATACAGCACTATATTATCAGTCTGGAAGAGAACACAGAGACGGAATGGTGGTATTACAGACCTAAATCCTAATCTATTCATACAAGATGTCATAATATCTAAAATTCATGTCAACAGTGAATAGTTTAACACTACTTAAAAATATGAACATTTTTAAGTGCTAGAAATCATAGGAGTAATATTAAAAATCAAAAGAGGCTGCCTTTGGACATTTTAAAAGCCTCTTAGTGTAATTTACCTTTAAAATTTGTACTACATTTATTATTAAATGAAGGTGCCATTCAAAATGGACTCCTGACAACAGCAATCATGGAGGCCTGGGTTGGTGTGATCATCTGGTGCAGCAATTTTAACCAAATGGGTTGCTTACTCTCCAGGTACTCCATTCATGCCTGCATCAAGGGTATAACAAAGGAAGCTTTCTGAAACTAGATTGCAGCTACCCAGGCCTCCCAGTATTCTGGCTAAGAATATCCTTCATTTAACAAAGAATTATGACCAGGATTGTATTTCAATAAGTTAACTTTTCATTTAATTTCATTCTTAATGTTGGAAAGGTACTAAAATATACTTATGGGTTTTTCCCTTTTCTACTTTCTTCCAGGAACATTATCTGGCATTCTAAACTTGGGGAAAGTCTGTATAAGGAACCTCTAAATCTTGGCAGAACGTGTAAATTGTTAGAGATCTCATGAGTAAGCCCAAGCCGTGGGATGTCTCAGAACTGACCTTCAAGATCATCTTTTCCAACCCCCTCATTTTACATGTTACAGGAAAATTCAGCCAAAAAGGACTGATTTATCCAAGGCCATGCAGCTTATTAATGGCACAGAAAGTATGAGAATTTAGGTTTTTCTGACTTCTAGCTCTATGGTTCTTTCACTGCATCATATTAACCTGCACTGCTGCAAACTACACTGAGGCACACAGCAAAATAAACACTGCAGTCCTCCATTCCCCACTATGCTGCACCAGAACAGTCTTCTCTATGCCACACCACACATCACTATTCTACTCCACGCTACACAACTTTGTACTGGACGATATGCAGTATACTACACTACACCATACCACTTTGCATTAATCTGCACTGCTCAATACTACATTATCAAATACATGACTTGAAATGACTTTTAACCTCCATTCTTCTGGATTTAATCCACTGGAGCCCATTAACATTCCCACCCTGAAACCTGAGTCAGATGCTGTTCTCGAACTGACAAGGACACTGTCCTTGCCCCACATTTCGAAGTCTCCTGCACTCCTGCAATGGCCTTTGGGATTCAGCCACATTCCGCACACTACACTGTTATGGTCTTTCTTGAATTCCAGATTACGTTGGATGCTCAGCTGGACTCGTTGCCCCAGAGTTGATCTCTAGGCCCATCCAGTGTTATAGGTCCTCCTGCAAGGTGCCTCATTTTGAAGCCAGAGTTCCATTAGTGACTATTCCCAAGTCCTTCTGGGTTCTGCGGTACAGATGCCTGAACTTTGACTTTGGTGCCCTTTCTAACAGACTAATGAGTTCCTCAGCTCATACTTTCAATGGAGGAGACTGAAGCTTGGGTCTCACCTCACCCTCTCCTCTACCCTAAGAACCAAAGCTATTCACCACAAACTTGGGCCAAGGACATCATTCTCATCCTTAATAGCAGCAGCGATGATGGCAGCATCACCATTGTACTATCAGGGAGCAGTTAGATTCTTAAAATAATTTGCATTTGGCTAAAACCTCAGTCCTTGAATTCAGTCCTGTATTTTAGCATTTACCAACTTGGTGACCTGAGTATCTGTTTCCTGACATATGAAATGGAGACAAAATAATGACTAGTAACCCTATAGGATTTTTATGAGAATTTAATGTAATATAGATGTTTTGCACAGTATTTAACAAATACTAAATGCTGAATAAATGTTAGACATTATTATTATTATTTCTTCTTTTAAAAAAATATCTTGAGGGGTTGGAGCGGTGGCTCAGCGGTTACAGTGCTTGCCTGGCATGTGCAAGGACACAGGTTCAAACTCCAGCACCCACGTACACATCTAAGTGTCTGAGCAACTAAGGCCATGTGAAAAAACTCAATAAAAATTGATTCTCTCTGTCTCTCTCTCTCCCTCAGTCTGTCCTTCTCTCTTTAAAAATAAATAAATAAATAAATAAATAAATAAATAAATATCTTGAAACTTGATAGCAGATTCTGAAACTGAGGCTCAGAAAATTTGAGCAACTTGTCCAGAATCACACAGGTAGAAGATGTGAGAGTGGGACCAGAAGCCCAAGTTATTTCCCCTGTCATATCCTGCGTTTTGATATTCAAGTCCCCAGTCAGTCAGATTTTCTGAGCAATGCTCTGCCCACCTGTTGGGTGGCTCCAGCTTGGATCCCCCCGGTGCCAGGCGGCTGCCTGAATCGTGACAAGAACATGTTGATCCCTGTTGGACTTGTGCCTAGCCCACCCAGCAGAAACTTCCCCGCCAGCCTCTCTGCAGCAAGGACAGCTCTCAGCTCCGGTTCCAACCTACAGATCAGGGCTGGTGCCAACTCTGCTCCCTGCCCCAGGCCTGTCTGGCTGCAGGTAGGCTGTTCTGACTCACCAGAGATTCCTGGGTTCTGATTAATCCTTTGTCTAATGTCTTTTGCAGGGTCAACATTATAGCCATGTTGTGGAAAGGGAGAGGGGAAGAGAAGAAAGAGGAAAAGGAAGAGAGTTTGGGTTTGCTGTCATCCCCATGAAGCCAACAGGAAATGGCTCATGGTGGATCAACCACCATGCTGTTTTGAGCAAAAGGGAATGATGATCTCCTCTGGGTGACTGAAGAGTTAATCATAATGGGGGTCAAGAGTTTATCTGAGTTTGATGTTTGAATTTTGGAGAATTCCCTTTGTTGCACTGCGGCACGTTCACTTCAGTGCCTGTGTCTATTCTATTTTAATACTCTGGAATGCAATCCCCTTTGCCCATTATTCTCTTTCACTATGGGTTTTTCCGACCCTCGGGGTAGATTTATGCTTCTAGCTGAATGATTACTCAGTGAGTCTTCGCCAAGGGATGTTCTGTTCCAAGAATGACACATCTCTTTGGGGATGACTCTCTACCTACCAGGGGTGGGTGGGAGGTCAGGGGAAGCCCCTACCCAGAAGAAAATAGTTTCTTTGTGTGCTTGAAGAAAAACACTCAGATGATGAACAGCCTGATTTGGGGGCTGTGTGTGGGTGAGCCACTCCAGTGAAGTCGTCCTCAATGCTCCCTCATAAGGAGAGATTATGAATTTAATGAGCAGAAGAATTCTGACAAGCCTTAAAGCCAAAGGCAATTAGCAAAGGATGAATAACATGAATTCCTTGCAGATATGAAATAATTTCTTCCTAATGAAATTATATGTGCTTATATCTTTGTAATATATTTTATCTATGTATCTAGATCACACATAAGAGTATATTGTAGTATTTCATTTGCATAGACAAGCATATCCTACTGTGTGCTTGAATGCAGAGTTGTCCCAGAAGACACTACATGGAGGCAGGAGGCCATTGTCAAATCCAACTGGAAATGTCATGCTGGAGCACCACCATGGCTGTGCCCTATACATCTGGATAATAAATACTCTGCAAAGTCCTACAATAAGGATTATTTATCTTCATTGATCCCAGTATTCAAATATAAACAGGAAATCCTTCTCCCCACCTGAACACCAACTAACATCCCTAAGCAATGAATGCTTTGTGTAATATCCTTTGAGAAATGCTGATGTAATTAACAGGAGAACATAAGTCTTACATGACAGGTCAAAATGCTCACTTCTTTGATAATGGCAATGCTTAAAATTTTTGTCATTCTTATCTTATAATCACATTAAGATGCTTTATGGTGCTCTTCAGAACATTGTCAAGGGTGGGAAATTTTTTTCTTTGCAGAAGTTTGAATTTTAGAAATTGCCTTCACTTAAATCTCTCTCTGTTATGAGGTACATGATTGAATAAGCCAGGTCATTATTAATTCAGTAGCAAAATATCTTCATATGATTGAAAAACTAGTTTTTAAAATCTATATCACTTTCTTTCACAATTATTATTCCAATTTATTCCAATTTCTGGACTGGATTCCATAGTTCTACCCTGTGTCAGCTTCATTCCACATTACCATTAAACTCACCTTTCTAAATTCAATACTAAGCTGTTACTCTGCTTGACCATCCAAACATATTTTCTTCCTATTTCTTTTTTTTTTTTAACTCAGAAGTGCATTACCATTGAGCTATATCCGTATTTCGTTTAATTTTTTATTTTGAGACAGGTCTTAGTTTCCTAGGTTGGCTTCAGGCTGGTGATCCTCCTGCCTCAGCCTCCTGCATCACAGGCATTACAGCATGTACCACAGTGTCCAACCCAAATTTATTTTCTTCCACTTTCCTAATCCATGACATCAGCAGACTAATGGTTTTTGGTTTTATTTATTTACTTATTTTAAGCGTATTTCACAACTTTATAGACCCTCCTTGTCCTCGGGCAATTGCCTGAAGTATTCAACTATTTCCCTTCAAACAATCTATAATTATCTTAGGTACAAATTATTCTTATCTTTACTTATAAAATTTTTTGAATATGTAAAAATTCAGCAACGTATTGTTCTCTAGTTGTCATCAAGGATTTTAGGCTACATTATTGGTGACTATATTTTCTAATCCAAAATTTAAATGTTCAATCAGTTGAAAGGAAACTATGGGAGAATAAAAGACTTAAAAACTCATAAATCTGGAATATGAGAAATATTCTAAAATATCTGAGATAATTTCTGATATGTGTCATATGTTTCCATGTGATATAATTTAGAATGTTTTACTTTCATAATATACGAAAATTACTTTGTACTATTGACTCACAAGAACATTTTAAGCTATCAGATGCTGAAAAGATGTATTTTTTAGTCACCTGGCTTCCTTATCCTAGTATCACATGTGCAAGATTCTTAAGTCTTTTCTAGTATGAGGAAGAATAAAAACTAAATGATAAATACTTTCTAAACTTCATTGGTTTTTATATTTCAGAGTTACAGTAGGAACAGTGGAGTTAGTCAGTTTCTGCTTAGGTTAATGTTTTGTTCTTTTTTTTTTTATTTCCACATTCTCTGGTACTGTCAAACCCTTCCCCCACGTGCAGGTGCCATCCTTTAGGGAGACACAGAGGGTATCTTAAGCAGTTCAGAAATATCCACTTAAATGGTGCTTAAGAAAAAGACAAATCCAGATGATCTAAAGAAAGAAGAATGTAAAACCCCAAACCTTGTTAGTTGCCTGGCTACAGTCCTTCTATACATTCTCCATACTTCTCTGAGGGTGTGAACAATGACTCCTTTCTGGAAAACTCAGAGAAGATATATGTAATGTGTGATTGAGCCTGAGAAGCACTGTAGACGTGATGTTAGACCAATAATCAAGGTAAGGGAGGAGAAGTATCTCTGTCAGAAATTGCAACAAGTGGGATCATGTAATAACATTACTGATCCCACTCTCTTCTACATTTGTATCATTTTGTTGGTAAATTAAATTTAACTATTATCACAAACTTCTGATGAATTGGCTTATTATCATAATAGCAAATCATGAATCTAATTTCTCTTCATGAATTCCACATTTTCCATCAAAGATCAGAGGTTGCAAAATTGAGTAACTTCATTAGGTTACTCAAATTCTGGTTAGCCTGGTGCTCATAACTAGCCCAAACTTGCATGTATATTAAGACTAGAAATGAGCAAAGTATCTATCAATAAAATGAGTACTTTGTTCCCACTTCATATAGCCTGACAGTGAATAATACACTTCATTATTATAAGTTACTATGATTAGTTAAGTGTCTATATGATTCTGGTATACTTCAGTGACCTACAATACCATTACTCTAGTAAATATTTTTTCCCAATTTTCTTTCAGTCTTCAGAAGCCTTCACACAGACCTGGAAGTGTAGGAGACAGAGGACAACCCAATGGCTATTTATACCAGCCATCTGTAATATGACAATCAGCAGAACCCTAGAAAGCAAAGCCACTGTTCTCTTATCCTGATGAAAAGTAAAAAGATCAGTTAGGCAATCTTCCAAACATGTAGACATTTGTGCTTTAAAATGTCACCAAACTTTAATCCATCAATTTAATTAGTCAATTTTCATAGAAAATTGGACAAGAAAAATCAAATAATGCATTTTTTCCTGGACAAAGAATTTTTATACTTTGGGTTGCTGTATAATTTACTTTTCAAACCACGCTGATTTTAAGAAGCAGAGCAACCACTGTTAATATTTAATGCTGGATCCACAGATATAATTAAGATATAATTGGAATGTTATACTAAACTGGGATTTAGAATATAGTCTGAATTAGAGAAAACAATATTATTGCATTTATAGCCAAATGGATGGAGATGGAAAAAATTATGTTAAGTGAAATATCCCAAACTCAGAGATTCAAGGGCAGAATGTTTTCTCTCATTTGTGGAAGCTAGAATACAATAAGAAACAGTATGATAGATGGCCAAACTAATAATAACCTCAAAATGTATGAAATTTTACACAAGCAGGGGGAACCTTGCCTATGATGCTGGGGGATGAAGGGAGGGTGGCAGGGAAGGGCAGAGGGGATAGGAAGGATATCAAGGATGATGGAGGGAGGGAGTATGGAGGATTCAACCCAGTAGGGAACCTTTGACTTCCATGAGAAGTCCAATTAACATTGGGGTTAAATAGGGGGAAACATGGGACCATTGGGAACCCAAGGGGGGAAACCGTGGAATGGTATCAGCCTTGGCTTGCTCTGTCATTATACATTTGTTCTTGGTTGTATGATAATGACTCCCTTCTAAATGTAAGTCTATTTTTAATAAAAAATGAATTAAAAAATAGAATATAGGGGCTTGGAGTGGTGGCTCAGTGGTTTCAGTGCTTGCCGGGCAAGCACGAGGACCTTTGTTCAAACCCCAGCATCACATACACAACTGAGTGTTGCAGCAACAAAGGCCATGTGAATAACTAAATAAAGTTGTTTCTCTCTTTCTCTGTCTCTCTCACTGTCCCTCTCCCTTTATAAAAAAAAAAATAGAATACAGCCTGACAAATTAAAATTTGAAGCTACTTAAAAGAAGTCATGGAATATAATCAAAAATGCAAAAATAAAATGACAAGTAGATAACTAAAAAGCACAGATAAGGCTCAGATGTTAAAATTTACCCTCTTTCCTTGAACCTATGCCAGTCAAATATTCAAAAGACTTATTGAGAAGCAACCCAATAAGTAGTATTTAGCATGCACGAGTCCTTAACTCCAGTGTTTCTCAAAACTTGGAAGAGGAAGACCTTGACTTTGCCTCCAAGAGGACCTTCCTTTCCTCCCCAACGGCGATTAGTCATTCCGTGTTTAAAACTGAAACGTTCATTTTAAATACTACAAAAATGTGGCACAGAGCTCAGGCAAGGCATCTGTTCCAGCAAAATGTTATGTTTTGATCATTTTCAAAAATGATTTTTCTGTTTTTAAAGAAAGTGTGTGGACATGGAGATGAGTCAGTCAATCTGAGGGGTACTGTATGCTGGGTTATTTTGAAAGCTGCAAAATTTAAAAATACATGGAAAAAAATAATTTTCCTTAAATATTATTTCAATTTTATTCTTTGACTTAGTATTTTTTTCTTTTTTAATCTTTCCATAGCATCAGATTCATTGCCAGAAGAAAAGAGTGCCATCCTTGAAGACAACTATAGAATCATCATCATATGGAATTCTAGATACGGACCTACAAAAATGTTTATAGTTGTTTTCATGTATCTAGGTAATCATTATTGGGAAAGAATGGTATATATTATGCTAAGGTGTTTTACTTAGGTATATAGTTGCATATCTTTTTAAAGCAGTTCTTGAATACTCAAATACTACCAAAAATCAATCTGGCCATGGTTTCCACCACTTAATATTAGGTGTATCATTCAAGTGCAAAGGTATAAAAATTATATCATAACCTCAATATTTTTAATTCTACTCTATATGCCCTTTTATTTTCTAAAATGAAATGCTTTTAGTTTATGAACATTGATATCTCCTCCAAAATATAGGCTATTCTCCACAATTAGAATAAATCTCACTGTAATGTACAATAAAATGATATTTCAATGACATTTCTCTTACTTTTTGTTTTTCTTTTTTTAGTTTTACAGTATCCGTTACCATTGAGGCTCAAAAGTAAATGGTGGTGCTGTTATGTGGCTTGGTCTCATTTTGGCAGCTTGAAGTCTTACTGAGGAAGGAACTTACAAGTTCTAATAGAGAATGGACATCAGCTTGCTGTGTTTTCCAAAGCAAATCACCTAACTTCTGGTATCTGTCTTTATATGGAAAAAGTAGAGAGAAATGACATTAATATACCTAATAGATTGCTAAATTCTAGAAAGTTCAGAAATCATTTGCATTTGAATAGCATTCATGAGTTAGAGTTTGTAGTTCTACCATATTGATTAAAACAGATCAGAACAGCTACCCAACCAACTATTTTTGTCTTGATTGATCTGTTCATTTTGGCCATCTAAAACAGCACAATCAATTGGACCAACCATTCTGGGATACAAATTGGCTAGTACGGAAGCCAAAACACCAGATTGGCTGCTTTTTTTAATTGGTGTTTTTCATGATATGAAAATATTGGGTGAAAATGGAAAAACTGAGTCAAAGATCCAGATGTTTGATCTGCCTGTTGCCAAATAGCCGCACATTTTGCAGCATTCATATTGCAGCTAAATTTCTCAGTTTGTACGAGAAAGCCTGTCATCATATAGATATATCCTTAGAGGAGCTATAAAACGTGAAACCAATAGTCTCAAGAAAAGGATCTCTATTATCCAAGATGACAGTTGCTTGTGCATCTGCTGTTTGATCCTCAGTAGGCAGTTTCCTGGACAGAAAGGGGAGATGATCCATTGTTCAAAATCCTATAGTATTCTCTTCTTTATCTAAGCCCAATGGTACCTACAAAGAATATTTGGGTAAGCTGAATAATGGCCATGACAAGAAGAGCCTCTGTTCTAAACAGGCCCAATTACTAATTCATAAATAGATGTTAAAGCTATCCCTGAAATTTGAATGACCCAGATCTAAGTGTTTTGAATTGGTTTGTCCCACTACGCACTGATACAGTTGCTACTAGGCATTGGAACAGTATGCATTAAGATGTTCTATACAGTCTAAATCCAGACTGCTAACAAAACTTACATGGTTAAAATGAGCTTAGGAAAATAAATAATACTGCCATTATGTGCTAGGGTGAGAGGCTGAGGGTGAAAGCTACAAGTTAAATATATTTCCATTTGCTGATTTTTGATGGCTGAAATTTGTTTGCTTTGCTTCTTCTGCACCCAGGCACATATTAATTCAAAGCCACAACCACAGTATATATTATCTGTAATTTTTCTTTTCTCCTCCTTGGATTCACTCCTTTTGAAATATCACATTTTAATTATGTGCATAGCAATGACTTCATTGCTTCTTAACTCAGCAGCAGCCAACTCATTTTCCCCCGATGGTATGATGACCTGTCCTGTGGGAGAAATCCATCTGTTTATATTCTTTAAGCTGTATCTACACAAGGAACAGGTTTTGTATGTTTTGCAACCATCCTTCCTCATCTCACTGCATATTGCTTGCCTAGAAAGGAGAAACTAGGGAACGAAGAGGAAGTTAGTGCAATCAATAAGCATTTTTAGCAAAATCAGTAAAATTAGCACACTTGCATAAAAACATACCCTAAAATTTTTCAAAGTCCATGGAAAATTTCACTTCATTTAAGTCTTTTATCTCAGTGCCAGACACACACACACACACACACACACACACACACACACACACCATATAGCATAGGGCTTGATGTATGGCATAATAAATAATAACTTTGTTTTCATTGGGATTACATAAGAAAAGACCAAGAAATAATTATTTGACTCTTGGTAATGTGTGAATGTAAATGAAAAAATATTTTTTACAGGCCTGGTTGCCTATCTGATGCTAATAATAGGATTGTAAAGGAAAATGATTCCACCTGTCTGGCATGAATTCCTGGCTTGACAGTAAACATTGGTTAAAATGTTCTTAATAGAGCACCTTCAAAAGAAATTTTGTACTGTCAACTTACCTCTACAAGTAATTGGGGAAGATTGTTATCACCCGTCACAAGAAATGTTTCCATGGAAAGGATTTATTTCAGAAAGAAAGCAGTGTTCATTCGTAGAACAATTTGCTCACCCATATAGTTTCTGGGTTGTTCTACCATGAGCAGAATGATATGGTCTTCACTAATGATGGCCTGCAGTTATTTGTAAGAATTCTATGAAAGGAGAAAATATCCCAGATTGTAATTAGAGGATACTCCCTGTTCAATTCTGGGAAAAAGATCATAAAATGTTGGAAATATCCCCTTCTCAATCTATAGGGAACGTACATCATGACAAGGAGAAAAAATGAGTGTAATTCTTCTAGCTACTAGCTTATCAAAGCTTATCAAAGAAAGGCTCTTGAAGACACAACGCATCATCTAATGTAAGCATTGTCAAATTTAGAAAACATCCACTAGTCCACAATGTTCATCAAGCATGGATTCATTCAAACATAAATCCTCCATCTTGGAACTCATGCAAAATTAAAGTAGTGGATTTTCTTAGAGATAGGTAGGTTTTTACAGAGATGTAGAAAATGTGGATAGTTTATTAGTGTCTTATCTCTAAGGTGTAAGATCTTGGAAGGGAATGGGTCCTGGATTCTAGGGAGGGTGTGCTGCTTTTGCCTATCTCCTAATCCCACCACAGGATGTGGACTATATGCTTGACCCTTCTTGGGCCATCTGTTTTTCTACCAATTCCTTCGAATGTCTGCCCTCTTGCCTACATCAGAGAGAACTAAGCCAATATATGGATGCTAGACATTGCCAGGCCTCTCTTCATTATTTGGAAAAATAAAAGGAATGGAGGGAGAAGCATAGTAAATGTAGTAGCAGCTAACAGAAAGGAAAAAAATTGCTTGGGGCTGGAACATTCAGAGCAATTATCCAGATGGAAAAGAGTACATGTTGAGTTTTAAAGACGGACCAAAACTGATAAAGATGTTCTGAGAAAGCAAATGATGAAAGAGAGGAACATCAGAATTGTGGGGAATCTGAATAGCCTGGAAATGAATACTTAACAACTAGAGCTCAGAAGGTTGATTTTGTGCCATCAATGAAGCACAAAATCTAGGCACCCCCACTATTGTCTTCTGTCACTAGAAGAAAGGACATTGTGGTTACTGAACAACTAACTACTCCTTTTCAGGTAATGTTTATACACTTATGTCAATTATATTGTAATTATATATTCCCAAATTAGCTTTAAAAATCTAATTTAATTATGTTTAATTATACATAATTACCAATTGCATATTCTCCAAATCCTGGTAAAGCATTTTTTATTATCATTACATATTGTGCCAATTATTAAATTTTGTTGTTTCTTAGCTTCAAACTCACTCTTCTTTGTGACAGTGGGTTTGTAATTATGGAAAATCACTACCCTGCCCAGTCTGAGGGCAAATTAGGTTCTACCAAAAGAGAGGGTAGAGGGGAACTGTGAAGCTGGAGGAGGGAGAAGGACTTGCTTTGCCCTGTCTGCAGCTGTACCCCATCAGGGATGGTTCCTTCTAGGAGCAGAAGATGAACAAACATTGAGAACCAGGCTCATGAAATTTCCTTAAGAGACACCAGTAAAAACAGAGGAACCCCTTCTCATAGGCCTACATACAGCCCTACAAAGCTGCTCCTCCAACCTTCCACAAATTGATAATTCAAACCTCTTCCCTTAATTCTGCCAGCCTTGTGCATAGTGACTCTCTCCTGCAGTTGCCACCTCCATGTGATCTTAGAAATATCCTTTTACTTTTTCAGTTCTTCCACATACAATTCTTAATATAGAATTTTCTCTGTTAAAATAACTAGAATGTGGGCTGGAGTGGTGGCTCAGCATATATGGCACTTGCCTTGCATGTGTGAGTCCATGGGTTCAAACCCCAGCACCATGTACCCAACAAAGTGACAGAGCAATGAAGGCCACATGAAAAACTAAAATAAAATTGATTCTCTCTCCCTCTCTCCCTCCTTCTCTCTCTCCCTCTCTCTCTCTCTCTCACACACACACTGTCCCTCTGTCTTAAAAAAAAAAAAACTAACTAGAATGGTTTCTTTCTCTTAAATTGACCCTGACTGAAATACAGATGAAGAAATTAAAAACTTAAATTGACTAATTAAAAAATTAAAAATTTAAGCTCCAACAAATAACTTGGAATGGTAGATCTGAACTATAGCTTATCTGACTAAATCTCTTACTCTTTCAGCCTTCACTATAATTAGCCTCCAGGTAGACATCTGCAGAGATAGAGTATATTTTTTTCTAACTAATTACAACCCACTTGAATTAGTCAATACTTTTATGGTTTTTGGTGGTGGAAGAAATAAATCAGGCCAAAAAAAAAAAAATTTCTGACTCACAGGATGCATTGGGAAAGGCAGGGGAATTTAACTGGATGTTCCACCAGGCACTGGATAGAATGGATGAGTCTCTTTCATGGCCCTTTACCCCCATCACAATGGACACATGGCATCACACCTTTGTTTCTGTTTCAGTTTTTCAGAGTGTAGGAAATCCATGCTATGTGCTAACTCATATGCTCTAATTTCACCACCAGAGTGAGCAAAAAATTTGCTTTCCCTCTATTTTCAAGTTCAAAACTTCCAAGCAGGGTTTGTTTTGTTTTATTTGGTACAATTTGGTCCAGGGGTCCACACTTGTTCTAGTCACAGATGATTGGTTGTAGAGAAGGTCTGGAGGGTGATACACTGTTCCAGTTTGCCTTTGGAACCTTTCCTTAGTAACTGTAAGAGTAGTTGGGGGGAAGAATTTATTAATCAAGCGACACTCCCTTTTAAATCCTACCGTTAACAAAAATTTGTATACTAGTCTAGGCAAGCAAAACAATAGATGGCTAATCCTTACTCTTATCATAAATTTTGCATTCATACTCTGCATGTCTACAGCACAAAATAGTAGACTATATGCCTATGTTTTGTAGAAACAAGCTATCAGTCATTATTACTAAAATGTACAAATTGTTCAAATAAATGACTAGTCCTACAGATATTAGATTTTAAAATGCCTTCCATTTTGAGTTTCTGTTTTTATAATTTTGTTATGTAAAGTTTTTCATAGTAGTCTAAATGCATTAAAGAATCAACATAAAGTCATAAATTTCAAGCACTAAGATCTTTCAATCAATTTTTCTGGGTCCAACTCTGGTATTCCTTAGTGTGGAAAAAATTATTTTAAGATAAATTAACAAATAGGAAGTGCCATGTCCTAGTCTTCAGCTTTAGGGTTTTACCAACCTTCTATTTAACCCCTACAATGACTCTATGAAATGAAAATGACCAGTCTCCCATTTTGGAAGAAGAAATGAAGTCTTGGTGAGAGTCATAATTTACCTAAATTGATAAGTCTCATACCTGGTAGTTTTCAGGGTTATAAAGTAGATCTAAATGAGTTATAACCTATCCAACTTCCACCACATCAGGGGCTCAATAAGCCCCGTGGAATGCAGTTCTTGGCAGCACCATTCAGGGGCTGCCATCTACCCTAGTCAGCAGGCCTTGTGTGGCTGACTTCACCTTGTTCCCATCTCTGTATCAGAGAACAGTCTTGTCCTCACACTGTGTTCACTCCCTTGAAGCTTTCATTAAAATAAATTAAACCATGGCAACTTGATATTAGCAGCATCCCTGCTCCCTACTGGATGTCAGTATCACTCCCTACCCTACTTGTGACAATTAAAAATATCTCCAGACATTTCCAAGTGTCACCTGGATGGCAAAATCACCACCCCCAATATCTGCCAGTTGAGAACTATTGATTTAAACCCATCTGTCTCTCAACTAATACAGAGACCAACAGTGATGTTAACAGGCTTTAAAGATTTGTATTTAAAATGGGTTTTTAAAAAGTAGGATCATGGCATCATAACATGCCATGCCACATAAATACCTGAGTACAAGAAGATGTGAAAGTCTGTTATTTTTATTGCAGCCTTAGCTGGGTCTCCAAATTTTCCAAGCCTAAATACTATAGCCAAATGCTATGGCCAAATGCTGAGCAATTATCTCAAACGTTAAGAAACTTACTTCTCATCTCTAGCATTTGATATAGTTTTCCATTAATATTCAAATTTGTTTAAAGCTGAGCATATTGGGAGGGGCAACATTGGAAGGAAGTGTTGCGAGGTGATTTGCTGCATCACTCTGCCTGCCCACAAATCAAAATCTGAACCAAAGTCCCTGTGTCAGTTTTCAGAGAAGAAAATTATGGACATTACTATCTAATTATTGCCAGAGTGAAAGGTCACAGATGATGTGTTAGTGAACTTTCTATCCCTACAACAAAATACCTGATAACTAACTCATAAATAAAAAAGGTATATTTTGATTCAGTTATAGAGGTTTCAGTCCATAGGTTGATTAGCTCCATTGTTTTTGGGCCTATGCTGAGGAAGTACATTAGGTTTGGCAGAAGCAAAAGTACTCACCTCATAGCCAGAAAGGAAAAAAAAAGGAAAGAAAGAAGAGGGAGAGAAGAAGAAGAAGAAGGAGGAGAAGGAGAAGAAGGATGAGGGGGAGGAAGAGGAGGATGAAGGGGAGGAGGGGAAAGAGGAGGAGGAGCAGAAGAAGGGCAGGAAAAAGATTTCCCATTAAGCTCCACCTCTTAAACGTTCCACCACCTCCCAACAGTACCACACTATAGATAAGCCTTTAACACATAATCTTTTGGAAACTATTCAACATCTAAAGAATTGCAGATAACATCACCTAAAATGAAGGTTTCTCAGTGTTTAACTGATATATCATGGGCAATCTCATTCAGCAATCCATTTCATTTATTTAAATTGGCATAATTCTCAAGAGCCAACAAGAATTATCCCCTTTTAAAGCTAGGCATCATATGGGGGATTTACTGAAAATGTTCTATGGCTAAGGTGAGCAATTCTTGCACTCACCTTTATATTTTATAAGACAAGTTATTTGGATCACACAAAATGAAGAGGAAAATTGATACCTCAGAGGTTCATTTTCATTTTTCAGTGAGGTTTCAAAAGTCATTTAAAAAATAATTTTTATTCTGCCAATAATTTATCTTTGTTTTACTTCTCAGTTAAGATCATTTATGTATCCTTGATAAATGACTTCGTTTTTCTCTGGGAGATATCATTCCCACCCATAACTGGCTACTGAACTATATATTAAGACATAAACTTCTGTCCTTGAGACCATGAACTGTGTTCCAAGTGTATAAGAAAAACAGTATGTACGAAGGATGACCTGAGGACAGATAGTCTACTTCCCCTAGAGATTCTTTAACTGTGAGGCCACGTAAAAGGCTATTAACACCAAGAAATGAAAAATTATGCAAAAATCTGCCTTAAATTTAAGAAAGTTGGGAAATCAGTTTCCTCAAACATCTTAGTCCAAAAACTATTACCTTTATAGACCAAGTCAGAGATACTAAGAAATATATAATCTGGATCAGCTTCCCACATAGAATTGGTTTGACAGATTGCACTTCCCTAATGTGCCATCAATGCTAAAGGAATACCTTATAATGTTAATAGCTATATTTCCTGTGGAGATGCTTTTTGGGTGTTTTTTTTTTTTGTTGCATAATACAATTTATTCTTTATGAGTGGCCCCCTGGGGAAAATTCTCTTCTGGTGGATGACAAATATTTCTGCATCAATTAGCCAATAGTTTGGGTTTTATTTTATGGGGAGAAGAAATGGTGCAACAGCATGTATTTCTCTCCTCATTTTGGATGTAGGAAAGCTAAATGACAAATTTGTGGCTCCACCCCTTAACAACTGCATGGGGCTGTATGGTATGCATGTTTGGATCAGACCCATTCCTGTCTTCATTTGCTCTCTTTCTCTCTCTCTCTTCTAATATTTACAATATAATATTGTGCTGTATTTTACAACTAAGTTCTGAATCGTTTTTCAAAACAAGAACAACTCTAAATACTCTATTAGTAAGAAGCAATATAAACAAGAAAGAACAGGGAAAAATTAACGCAGCTCTATTTGGGAGTGAAGAAATTGATGATTAACATAACTTTGGTATACAAATAAAATTCTTCTAATAGAGAAAGTAGAAGCAGAAGCATTGCAACCAGAATAATTTCAGTGGCAATGACACTAACTGGGCTTAATGAGTTTAAAAAAGGGTATGGCTCTATTTTCAGGATTAGAGAATAGAGAGGGCAGGAGGAGCATAACAGTTGGAAAGCCGAGTTAGACTTCAGTTTTTAAATGCCTGGTACATCATGCTATGAGTGTGGATTTATCTTACAGACAATAGAAATTGATCAAGTGATATAAATCACAAAACTGGTGCGATCAAACTGTGCCTTCAAAGGATGAGCACTCTAATGTCCCTGTGTAAGAGGGAATAGAACTACATGGAGAACAAAGGTCTGACAACTTATTAGTGTCAGCTCCAGCCTGTCCCAGCCCCAGCACAGCATCCATGAGTAGGGCTTTTACAGCTCAGAACCTGTTCAATAAAACCTGGGTCAGGAGATACACTAGATGTTTTTTGTATCCAGAAAAGTAAGGTCTACAAGCATTCTTCAGCCCTGATGCTGGCCTCTCGTGTACATGAGAACCTAATCTCACTGTCTCTGGAATCTCTGCTCGGGTTCTAGGTGTCTGTCTGCTCATTCATGATTTTCATTCTAGTCTCTCACGTCCATGTCATTGCTCCATCCCAACAACTAAGACCAATAACTCTCCCATTTGCTCCTGTCAGTTCCTTTATATCTGGATATAGATCTTGCAAGCCAATATTCACACATCTTCACCTGAATGTCCTTTCCTGGATTTTAAAATCATTACTATATGTTGAGAATGGCTGGTACCTGGAAATTGAGATATACTCCCTCACCGCTATTGGTCTTATGATCATATCCTATTTTCTTCCCTTTAGGGAAATCCAAAAATTCTGTAAACTTAAGGATAGTCTTTTTACTGATGAAAATTTTTGATACATTAGCAACAAAGAGATTTAATTATGGCAACCGAAAGGAGGAATGGAATTGGCAGGTCTTTGTGAGATTTCGCTGTTAGGATTTTGTGACTGGACAGTAGGGCTGAGTGATAAAGAATGAAAGAAGCTACTCTTTTGATGCTTGGCTGGCTGGCTATTGAAGATGACACTGCTGTGCTTCTCTCTCCTGATTTGCTATTACCATGCTTTTTGACTATGCATGCTGAAGTGTCCCCTTTATCACCTCCCAATTAGTTTTCACTCCCTCCAATACAGACTGTCTCTCTGCAGTTTGTATTCTTCATGCACTCCCTCCACACACACACATATTTAATTAAATCTTGACTAAATCCTTAAGAGATGGTAGCTTATATGAACTATAGTTTGCAGAAGAGGAAATAAATGGAGACTCCAAACCTTTGTGCAGCTGATGCGTGACAGACCTAGAATGCTATTGAGTTTATTCCCTAAGCCATTTGTACCCAACTCTTCAAAAGATAGCAAGATCCAATCTTTCTTCCAAGAAGCCTGCAGTCTAGGACAGTAGAACACTATCATTGTGCAGATGTCATGGCTTATAAAATTACAGACTGAGGTACAATTAGACTTTTTCTACTTCTTTACATCTGAATTTGCTTTAATGAGAAAATCTTAAATTCCGTCCCAAGGGAAAAATGTTAATCTTATCTCACAATCACTATTACCAACATTTCTCCTTATGTTTTTATGGATAGTCTACTTAGGGATTTTTTCTTTTTCTCCTTTCACTCAAAGGTGATCTAAGTTCAAGAAACTTGAATAATTTATAATTTTCTGGTACACTGTCTATCAGTTATCTGATTTTACTCCCTTTGCTGAGGAGAAATTCGCCACTTCTATGTCCACTGTCGCTGTTTTCTGTTCCTTTTCATTGAAATTCTCATGCAAAGATATTCAGAGACCTTCATGATGCCAAATTCCTTCTTAAGAAATGTCTTGGGGCCAGAGCAGTGGCTCAGTGGTTATGGTGCTTGCCTGGCATGCATAGTGACCTGGGTTTGAATCCCAGCACTACATTTACAGCTAGGTGTCAGAGAAGCAAAGGCCAGATGAAAAAATAAATAAAATTTATTCTTTATTCTTTATTCTGTCTGTCTGTCTCTCTCTCTCTCTCTCTCTCTCTATCTCTCTCTCTTCCACTCTCTTAACAAAAAAGAAATAAAAAGAAAAAAGAAAGGAAGAAATCTCTTAACAGCCCTGGATACCACTGATCATTTTCCTGTGTTTGAAATACTTCCTTCTCTTGGCTTTTTAAAAACAGCACTCTCTTGGTTTTCTTTCTTCTTTTATGACACATTCATCTTATTCAATAATTATTTAAGAAATATTTATGGAGATTACACTCCATGTTAGGCACAATTTCAAAGCTGAAATCTATGAGTGAATGACACTGACAAAAACTTCAACCTCACCGAACTTGAATTCTAGCCTGGGAAACAAACAATCAAATAAACATATAAAATATGTGGGATGTAGATGATGTCGCATCCTAAGGAGAAAAATACAACCATGAGATTATGAAAGCACTCAAGTTAGAGAGGAGAGATAAGGAAAGACCTTCCTGAGGTGAAATTTGAACAATAAAAATTAAAGAGGGGCCATATGGATAAATGAATCATGTCTTTCCAAGCAGAGGGAAAGCTGGAGCAGATGCCCAATGTCCGGAATATTCCTGGGTTGTTTGATATCCAGCAATGGAGGCCTTTGTGCCTGACAAATTTTCCTCAAGAAGAAAGATCAGGGGATGAGGACTGGGTAGTGAGAAGGGAAAGTGGGATCTCTGATAGGAAATTGGGCTTTATGAGGGCTTTGACTTTGTATTCAAAGTAAGATAGGAACCTATGTAAATAATTGAGCAGATAAGTGACAAGATCCAACATGTCTTACAGAATCATG